>MU225083.1:3144140-3157956 GCA_018584345.1 Thuja plicata | reverse complement strand
TCAGTCCTAAAACTACAGCTTGGAAAATACTAAGGGCAGGCTATTATTGGCCTGATTTG
The DNA here is from genome assembly GCA_018584345.1 of Thuja plicata. Classification (NCBI taxonomy): domain Eukaryota; kingdom Viridiplantae; phylum Streptophyta; class Pinopsida; order Cupressales; family Cupressaceae; genus Thuja; species Thuja plicata. The sequence goes on along the minus strand of MU225083.1, from coordinate 3,157,897 downwards.
TTTAAAGATGCTCATGTTTGGGCTAGAAAATGTCAGAAATGTGCACTGTTTGCAGGGAAACAAAGGCTAGCAACACTGCCATTAAAACCAATTATGGTTGATCAGCCATTTGCTAAGTGGGGAATGGACTTTATTGGTCCTATCAATCCTAATTCTAGTGCAGGTCATAAATGGATTTTAACTGCTACTAATTACTTTACAAGATGGACCGAGGCTAGTGCACTAAAGGAAGCTTCTAGACTTGCTGTGGTTAAATTCTATGATGATATAATAACCAGGTTTGGAGTTCCTCAATCAATCATTTCTGATAATGCTATTTCTTTTGTTGGTTTAGCTATCACAGAATGGGCTATAAAGAATGGGGTTTACTTAAACACTTCTTCAAACTATTATCATCAGGGTAATGGTCTTGCAGAGTCTACAAATAAAAATATAATCGGAATTATCAAAAAGACTCTACAGGAAAGTAAGAGGGATTGGCATTCCAAATTGAAGGCAGCCTTATGGCTGGATAGGATTACACCTAAACAGGTAATTGGGAGTTCCCCATATGTCCTAGTTTATGGTAAAGAGGTTAGATTGTCAGTTTCCACTAAATTCCCAGCCTTACAAATAGTTGATCAGATGTTATTGTTTGGAGAAGAAGATCCCCTTCAATTGAGGTATGCCAATCTATTACAACTTGAAGAAGAAAGGAGAAAAGCACTAGTGGATACAATGGAACTTAAGCAAGCGCAAACTAAGAAATATTTTGACAAGAAAGCTAAGTTCAGAGAATATAAGGAGGGCGATCTAGTACTCAGGTGGGATGTACTAAAGAGCAGGCCAGGGTAGCATGATAAATTTGACAACTTTTGGGCAGGCCCTTTTGTTATTACAGCCTGCAAGGAAAACAATGCTTATCAGTTGTCCACGACTAATGGGGAAGTTCTTCAAATTACAGTTAATGGAATACACCTCAAGCTTTGCTTTGAGTATTAGGTTTTAGGCTAGGTTTTCATTTTCAATAAGTGTTGTCCAAGCACATAGGTCCCTAGGTTGCATAGGTCTTTAGGCTGCATTAGGTCTAGGATAGCTGCATTTTCATGTTCAATAATGATTGCATTCATGGTTTCGGGTTTCCTAAACTCCATTTCCCAAGGATAGAGGTCTAGGGTTATGTCTATAAGCAGGCAGACAACCAACAGAGTCGCCAAAAATGTTATCCTAATTTGTAGCATGCATCAAAAGAATCATAAACAGGAAAGATTGCATTTTTAGGAAAAATTCCTTTCAATAGTATCCTTCAGGTATTATTAACAATCATTTTTGTAATTACATTCATAACAAAAGATGTCATTTTGTACTCTAAAAATTGATCATGTTTCAAGAATTTCCAAATTACAATTTGATCAATTACATTGTACATTCGAGCTGAATGAATTATACAAATGTTGCTTCATATTTCTTTATCAAATCAATAGTACATTGTAGGATAAAGCATAATTGAAAGTATGGAGTAGGGGTCCCATGCATTGCCTTGTAATAATTGTTGCTTGCATCATATTCTTTGCTGGTTGTTTTAGGTCCTAGGTCTTCAAAATCCATCATCATCTACATTTAGGTCTTCTAGGGTTTTCCTGCATCATGAAAGAAGAGATGTTAGATCCAATTGGATCTAAGCAATACAAGGGAAAACAAACAACATACAATCAATTCTCTTCAAAATTGCATATCAGTCTTCTGAAATCAATATAATGAGAAAAACATTCATTAAGAATATCTGAAGAATAGTATTAAAGGGACTTGTTCTAAACACTAAACCTTTTACTATTTATGACCATTTTGACGCATGCTTTTCTTCAAATCATATATCTGAATAAAGGGACTTAGTATTACCATCTGAGAAACCTTTTTCATGATTAGATCAATCTATGAGTTCATCAAATAACACAAATCAACCAATATTCATGAATGAATGTGTTCTTGCATTCACTCACAAACACTAATTGATGCATGTCATTTGGTGACCTAATAAATTGAATGTTACTGTGTGTGTAAATGAACAGGCATGCATGAATGAATGTAGGAAACAAAAGAAAATAATCCAGTGGATGTCACGAGCCCATGCTCGAACTTCACTGTTTTAGGCAGAAGGATGATTATTATTTTGAAAGGGTTACTATTCACACACACTGGAAGATCACAATTGAAGACACATGAAGGAATCGAAGAGGCTACAAGAAAAGGCATGAACAGAGTAAAGTGGTAAATTGTAGAATTGAAAGATTCTAATAACTCACTATTTTATGCAGTTAATGAAAGTACTGTTACAGTAAGTGCTTCTTCACATTTATCTAACTGCTATGCATTTGTTAAAAGTTCACTTGAAGGATCCAAGTTGCAATCTCATGCATAAAGTATATTCAAACTGTTATATTGAAAATGCTAAACAGAATAAAAGCATGGAGCAAGAAATGTGAAAATTGCAAATTTGACAGAAATTAACAGTCCCAGATCAGCATGGGTGTGCACATAAAGGAAACAAACATGATGGAAAAAGTACCATCAAGATATTCAGAAACTGCATTAAAGAAAGACTATGCTAGATCATGATAAAATATTGCAATTGTGTAATGTGTTTTAGATCACCTGTTGAGACAATTTCATTTGCAAAATTTACATCTCACATAGATGTTTTAAGCATTATTGATCACAGGAATAGAGCATGTTTTCATTAACAGAATGATGTATACAAATGGCAATTCACAGTTTTCAAGTAAAATCCCTGGGAGTCACGAGCCCGTGCTCGAACCCCATGGGGTTTTTTTGTTATGTATGGTTCAAAAGACAAACATCATGTTCGACAATAGTATATTCAAGCTGTTATATTTATAATGCTTTAAAAAGAGTGTTTGAGACTGCTAACTAATGTGTTTCTTAACATATATTGTGAAAACTTGTTTGTGGTTCTTTTCAAAGCAAGTGAAGTATCATTTAACAGAAACATATGCTATGTTTGCTACATGTTGGTGATTAAAGACAGCAGCGTATTCAATCTATATCATTAAAAGATGCTTGCTATTATCAGCACGACTGTAAGTTGATGTGTGTTTTAAAAAAAAAACATGTATTGCAGTTTAAGTTTCATGTGTGTTTTTTAGATAGTGGAGTGTCATCTAGCCAAAGCATATGTTGTGCTTATTACATGTTTGAAGACAGTGAGGATGATGTTTTTTAGACATTTCAAAACCCGTGTTCTACTTCAAGGTTCAGACAAACATTAAGACTGGTAAAGTTAAGTGCAAAGCCATGTGGGTGTTTTGAAATAATGTGAATAATAGCATGGCAGTGAGGTCCGCAAACAAACAGTGCTACAGCAGTGGGCCGAGAGCATATAAAGGCCATCATATACAGCTACAACTAACATCAAGCATAATATGACAACATTCATCAAACAACAGCTAAAGGTAATATTAATGCAGAGAAGTTCATTAATGAGAATGAACAAAAAATGACAGAGAATCCAACTTATCTGTATGTGCATGGTTTTTTCCTTCATAAACTCAAGTGTAACTGCAGTAACTCGCAAGAAAAGTGTAAAGCTTATGACTAAAAGATGTCATAGAGTTCAAAACCTTGTATACCCACTGCATCTTTCAGTCACAAGCCTACATATTTAATGCTGAAGAAAACCCACATGGCGGGTTGTTGTCAAGAAAGAAGTGAAAAGATGTACAGTGGTGGTGATTTACGGTTACACAGCCAACTGGGGATAAGTCTGAAGCTGTGGCAGAGGAATTTTCCCATTATCTCAACCATAGATCAAGGTTAACAACAGTGATGGGGCCTCATGTTACATAGACAACTGGGGATGAGTCCTGAAGCTGTGGCTGGGACATCCCCAGTTCATAGTCAAGAGTTCATGGGATTGACACCTCAGCCACAACTCCAAACCATTCCAAGGTGGCAGTGGTCTCACTTTCAAATGCAGTGGTGGCGACAACAAACAGACAAGAACTCCCCGAGCCTTCAAACAAACTGCAAGTTCAAAACCCGTGATGGGGATGAATTAAAGTGAGCTACAAACCATTGTTCAGTGCCATATATTATGGCACAATATCAGCAAAAAATACCAGCATTAAATTAAAGACATGCAAACTTACAGTTGGGGCTCGAGTTCGAGCAAGATGAGGATCAAAAGCCGCGGCCTCTACTGAAGAAGGATACTACATAAATGATACTACAGATTGTATTAACTATATAAATGGTATTTTACTCATAAAACTCAAAGATTTTCCATAGAACATGGCGGATTGAACAACAGACTTCAGGGTTTCCACTTGCAACATGGCTGCAACACAGTGAAAAACACAAAACCCTAAAGATGCAAATGAGGCCAATAAGTGCAATACATTGTATTTTACTAGCATTTGAGTTCCATTGTCAGTTGGATTAAATGCGATGACAGTGACAGTGCATCAACATTCCTTCAGCATTGCCACCTTGGTACTTTAAGTGCCACGACAACTGCAAACCATCTCTTCATTAAAGATAGTGATGTCAAGATGGCGCATTCAAACAAACCACAGTTACCTCCAAATGCTCGGGTATGGTGTCAACAGTAGATGTGGAGTTAAGTGCTGATATGATTAGGGTTTTTATAAACTTTGCAAAGTTTGAAAGTCAATTTTTTGAAAACCTTTCTTTTCATTTGAATCCCATGTATCCGAATAGATATAATTACAATGTTAGTGATTATGGGTTTAGTTTTACAAGGCTAAAACTTAGGGATTGGTTTGAATTTTGAAAAACCCTATAGTTGTGGAGAGGATTTTTGGAGGGAAGGAGTATTTCAAATAAGCCATGTTGGCTATTTAGGGGAGTTTCTTAGTTTTTGTTAGGGAGTCAAATTTAGGGGAGAATTAGCTTTTAGTGAATTTCGAATTCCTATTGCTATGAATCCAATTTTTTTGTATTCCATTGTAAGTGCATATGTGTAATTTTGTTTTGTGCAAGAGAATTTCATCATTCCTTGCCATTATTCTGGAATTCATGTATGTAGATTTGTACACAGATTTTGAGAAGAATACAATTGTCTCACTTTTCCATAATTCTTATCGTGGTCATTACTCATAGTTCCTTTTCAATTTTCTGCATATAAGAGTAACAATTTTGCAATATATTCTAGTGAATTACATTAATTCCTATTTTATATTACAGAAATTTAAGCCTTTTGTGGAAAATGCATGTCGTTAATGGAAGAAGTATTTCTCATGGTCAAAACCCTAGTTATCACCTTTCAATTACCCTATGTATTGAGCAGTGAATGATAGTCTAAGATCAGTCAAAGTATGATAAGTATATACCAGTTTGAAGCTTCAAAAAGAGTCTGAATATCCTTGGTGTATCACCTTTCTTTTTATGCAAGTTTAGTTACAAATCCCTTTCTCCTTTTTCCCAATTCAATTTTCGATCAAGAAGTGATATACCATATTTTATAGGAACCGACCTAGAATTCGGAGATTCCTCTTCATTCATAGTCTACCCATAGCTAGGAGAGGTTTCCATTGTTAGGATGGAATTGTCGTGTAGCCCTAATGCCTGAGTTAGGGTGACAATTTTAAGCCTGAACAATAACCAATAGTGGCTATATCTGAGGATGGCTAAACATAGTTTATGGCAAAGAACCTCAGAATCTCTGGTTGCAGACCTTAGCGAAAAATGCTAACAACGCTGACTAAACTACTACAAAAAATAACAAACAACAGAAGGGAAAACACACCTATATACAATATGATACAGACTTTTGTGCATTAACTTTCATTGTTTCAATTGAAGAAAGGTTTTAGAAATTGCCAATGCACTAGCAACTCATATTCTTCATCATCCATGTTCTTTAAAATATAGGAATCTTTTCCAAAGGTTCTAGAAATAATAAAAGGCCCCAGCCACAAAGATTCAAACTTTTTATGTTTACCTTTGTCTTCTGATCTTACATTCCATTGGAGCACTAAGTCACTAGGTACAAATTTTTTGCAACTTGCTCTTTTATCAAATAGATACTTCATTTTTTGTTGCAACTTTATGTTTCCTTTTTGTCCCTCTCTTCTGATCTCATCCACAGTCAACTATAATATTTTGTCTTTCATTGGATCTGAAACTTCCAATTCTTCCTCTTGTATGAACTTGTATATAGGTAATAGATTATTTACAGGCATCCTAGCCTACAAACCATATACTAGCTCAAAGGGTGATCTAGCAATAGCCTTCTTAATTGTTATTCTGTTAGCCCACAAATCTAATCTCAACTTTGTATGTCAGGTTCTCTTGTTCTTTTCTAAAGTTTTCTTTAGAATTTTCAAAATACTTTTATTACTGGATTCTGCCTGGCAATTTGCCTGAGGATGATAAGAGGATGAATAAGACATTATAATCCCATATTCATTTCAAGAGTCTTTGATCTCATCAGATCTGAAACACATGGCATTATCCATGACCAATTTGGCTGGGACACCAAATCTAGTTAAAATTTTTTCCAATAAAAACTCTGTAACTATCTTACTTGTTGCTTTTTTAGTGGGAATAGCTTCTATCCATTTAGTAAAATAATTAGTAGCCACTAATATCCAACTGTGTCCTCCACTAGAATTTTCTGAGAATTCTCCAATAAAGTCAATACCCCACATGGAAAAAGGTGCCTCAGCACTCCCAAGATTTAACAGTAGGGCACCTGAGAACTTTAAATTGTTTGAAAACCTTTGGAAAGGCTCACACCTCTGGAAAAATGCATAGGTATCTTTAAAAACACTAGGCCAATAATATCCTGCTCTTAAAATCTTATGAGCAGTAGCTTTTGCAAAAAAATGCCCACCACATAACCCAGCATGCATTTCATTCAATATTTTTTCAGCTTGATTTTTATCCAAACATAACAATAGCACACCATTTTTATCCTTCCAATATAGGTCTCCTTGAATTAAGGTGTACTTCTGAGCTTGCAAATTTATACTCCTTTTTTGATTTTCTGTCATATTATCAGGACACTTGGTATTCTTCAAAAAAAACACAATATCAGTATAAAATGGTTGTCTTTCTATACTTGTGTCTGTCTGATTTTGTGTCTCTACATCATTTATTTGAACTAAATCCAAGTTATCCTCTGTCATGAGTTTAGCCAAACCCTGACCCCTTACTAACTTTGTAATGTGGATTTCAAGATTGAATTCTTATATTCTGTTTATCCACTTACACCTCTTACCAGTGACTTCTGACTGAGTAAGAATATCTTTGACTGCTGAATGTGGGACATATGCTTGTACTTTAGCACAGACCAAATATGGTCTAAAAGATTTTACAGCTTTTACTAAAGTATATGCCTTCTTTTCCATCATCTCATAATTTAACTCTGCAACTTGAAGAGGTCTACTATAAAAGGCAATTGGATGCTCAAACCCCTGTTCATCCTTTTGTAGTAACACGGATGCAATTGTATGATAAGATGCAAATGAAAACAAAGAAAAGGGCTTACTATAATCAGGTGATTTTAAAATAGGAGCCTCTTGCACTGCCTTCTTTATTTTCTCAAATGCCTTTTGAGCTTCTTCATCCCAATTAAACTTTGCATCCTTTTTTAGCAACTTTACAATAGGTTTAACAATTTATGCAAAGTTTGCTATGAATCTTCTGACAAAATTTATCTTTCCTAAGAAAGATTGAACACCCTTTAAATTTATTGGAGCAATGACCCTTTGGATTGCTTCTATTCTTTCAAGATCTATTCTTACCCCATCCTTAGACACTATGTGTCCCAACAACTTTCCTTCCTATACTGCAAAATGACATTTCTTAGGATTCAAGGAAACACCATATTCTAAAGCTTTATTAAAAATATTATTCAGATGTTCACAATGATCTTCAGCTTTCTTAGAATATGCAGTTAGATCATCTTGATATATGACCATGAATAAGTCAATAAACTCTTTAAAAGCAACATCCATAGCCCTCTAAAAAGTTGCTCCTGCATTTATCATTCCAAAAGGCATTCTGATATAAACATAGGTCCCCAAGGAGTGGTAAATGTAGTCTTATACTGTTCTGATTCTTTAAGTAAAACTTGGTTATATCCTGAGAAACCATCCATCATTGAAAGCAACTCACAACCAATCACTTTGTGTAACATTGCCTCCATATTAGGTAAGGAATAATTATCTTTTAACGAAACAATGTTCAAATTTTTGAAATCCACACACAGCCTGATATCACCATTCTTTTTTCTCATTGGCACTAGGTTTGAAACCCATGTTGAGTGTCTGATAGGCTGAATAATCCACGCATCTTTTAACTTTATCAATTCTTGATGCATCTTTGGAGCCAGTAAAGGATTGATAGGCCTCTATTTTTGCCTAAATGGTTTTATCCCTGATTTTAGTAGGATCTCATGTTGGAAAAGGTCTTCTATATAAGCTTTTAAGTCCTCATATGACCATGCAAAAACATGCTTATATTTTCTCAGTAATTTAATCAAATTTGTTCTTATATGAGAATCTAAACCTCTTCCAATGTAAACAACTTGAGGACTAGTTTTTGATCCTAAGTTTATTTTGTCCAAGTCCTCAATCTTGGCATTGCTTATTTTTGTTGAATCATCATGTTGACTACTAAACAATGCCTCAAGTTCAACCAGACTCTTAAGAATCTGATTAGAACCTAATTGGACAACCTCACTTCCTAATACACAGTCTTTACCATCATTATTTTCAAGCAAGGTACTGCAATCTATGCTCTGGTTCTCATAATGGTCTAGACATTGAATGAATCTCATAATATCTTGGTCATCCTGAAAAACCTACCATTTGTATATGTTATCTGGAACAACTGGTCTTGTCTTGACTTCTAGTATTGACACCCCATGTAAGGTCTGATCATTAGTTTTTAGAGCAACATTTGCTAAGAAATCTGCCATTATATTCATGGACCTTTCTATCCAGCTTATGTCAAAGGCATCAAACATTTCTATTTGATCCCAAATAGCATATTTATAAATTTTTAATCTATCATTCTTTACTACATATTTGGATCTGATTTGGGCTACCACTAATTCAGAATCACCATAAACCTTTAAACACTTAATTCCATGTTTGATGGCAATTTCTAGCCCTAAAGACAAAGCCTCATACTCAGCAATATTATTTGTGCATTGGAAGGCCAATAAAAAAGAATATTTAAAAGTTGTATCTGATGGAGATACCAATAACACACCAGCTCCTGACCCTTCTTTTGAGAAATCTCCATCAAAATACATTTTCCACAATCCATCACTTTGTACATTCAACTCTTTGAATAGAGGATCAATATCTTTACTCTGATGATACTGGTCATTTCTCTGCACTCTAAAATTCTCCATATCCACATCAATGCAACAATTAATGTTAGTGTCTTCAAACCATTCTATCATGTGAGGAGTTCTACCCTCCCTTGACACCTTAACATTATTTCCAGCAATGTTGAAAGTAGCATATGATAAATCACTTTGTATACTACCTCCCATTTGAGCACTCCACTTTCTTGATAGCAACATCCCATAGTGTGGTGTTATATCAACAACAAGAACATTTATAGTCAACACCACATCAGGACATATTGCTAATTTATAAGGCATGGCTTCAATGGTACCAATCACAGGGACTTATCTAGAATCCATTGCTTGACATCTCCCATGAGGAGTGTCCACTTGTAGTCCCATATACCTCATAATTTCCATTGGCATATCATTGTTTGATGCTCCTAAATCAATCATACAATTTTATAGCATCCTTCCATTAATTACCAGTGAAAGAAAAAATGGGTCAACAAATTTAGGGGAAGAAGTTGTGTTTAAGAAAATTTGAGGAATTTCAGAAGTTAATACTTCAACCTCCTTCCCTTTACTAATTGGTTTCTTATCAACATTTCTTGTATTTTGAACCTTCACTATAGGCACACTATTTAATAATGATAGAACCTTTTCTTTATGTTCTTTGATTCTCATCATTTCTAAAAATGGCACTTTCACAGTCATTTGAGATAAATAATGACCCATATCTACTGGAGTATATTTTACATCTGGGGATTTTGATTTTTCAAAAATATTCTCCTCAATCTGTACATTCAGAGTTGGTTCTCTAGATTTTTTATTTTCTATCCTAAGAGTAGATATACTTGTTTCTTGCTCTTTTGATTTTCCTTCTTGTATAACATTTGGTTCTAAGACTTTTGTCATAATTTTGACCCTAGGTTTGTTTGCATTTTCCCCAAGTCCTTCCTTCTTCTGTACATATTTGGTGTCTATTTTGTTTTCTTTTATAAACACACTAGATGGCTGACTACCAGTACCACCCACTACTATGTTTCTTAAATGGTAATTACTTCTAGCCTTGTTCACTAAATTTGTAGTAATCTTTTCTTTCTCTTCATCTGAAGCTTTCCTGATAAATGGAAGATCCTGATTGTTTTGAGCATGACATCTAATATGGTCATTAGTTTCTTCTGCTTCACTGTCTGATAAGATTTTTTGATGATGATTTTCTACATTTCTTTGTGAATGATATGAATCGTGATTTTCAGTTTCACTTTCTAATTCTATATCATGACATGAGTAGGCATTTTTCATGTTATGATCACATTGTTCACCTTCATTATTTTCCTGTTCTTCATTTACTTTCAAATCCAAGGAAACAATACAATAATTAGGGTTGTGTGGGGCTTCACAAGCCTCACACTAGAAATCATCATTGCATAAATGGACAACATTCTTATGTAGACGGTTCAGAGTTCTGATATTAGTTTTCTCTTTTCTAGGTAAAACAATAGGTTTCCCATCCTTAAACTGAGTTCCATAAGGATGATTTTGCATTCTATTCTATGGATTGTAACTATTGTTATAGGAAGGCTTATTGTTTTGAGGAGCCCTATATTCCTTATAATCTGATTCTTTTAGGTTACTCCTACTAAACCTTGAATCATCTCTCCTATTTAATTTACTAGACACCCTTTTGTTCATTTCAATATTTACTACTATCTTATAAGCATCAGTAAGAGTTCTAGGTTTTTTATCCCTAAGAGCATATCCCACTTTAGAATCAAAGGCATTCAAAAATGTTGCTAAACATACCTCTTCATCCAGCCTTATTTTTTGAAACAATTTGTGCATTGCTCTTTGAAATCTGGTATTAAACTCAGTGACCTCTTCATTGTAATTCTTTTTAATGTTATTGAACTCATTTAGCAAGAATCCTTTGTTTGTTTTGTCACCATACTGATCTTTAAATAATTCAATTAACTCATCCATGGAAACTACAGAACCATTAGAAAGGCTTCTAAATCATTCTCTAGCATCCTCTACTAGAGACTGAACAAAAAGCTTCATTAACACATCTTCATGAGTGATATTTAAATCATCAACAAAATCAATGAATTTTCTTAGGTGTGTTTCACAAGAAATAACATTATTACCTGCGAACTTTGGGATTTTTTCTCCTATATCACCCGCATCTTTTGGAAATGTATTGGGGTATCTAGGGATACCGATGGAGTAAAACTGTTTATACCTCTTAGTATGCAATGGTTTTCTTTGAAAGTCATAATTTTCTTTAAAAGTAGTAGATTTTGCTTTAGAAGTTGTTGTATTCTCTGTTCCAGCATAAGAATATTTGGATGACTGCAAAATATCTATTTTCTTCTTCATTTCAATTGTCACAGCTTCCATTTGTACTTTTTCTAGCATTTTTTCCATGGTCTCCTTTCCAATTCTCAATTTCTCAAGATCAATATCTAACTTGGACATTTTCTCTATTAGGACCTTGTGAACTTTAGGTTCTTCATTTCTTCTATCAGTCATCTTTTGTTTACCTATGTCCTTGTCCTTCTGTGAACTAGAAGCTATGAGTAAGTGGTATTTCTTGGTCCTTTTGAGACCTCTCTGTATTCCTTCTAGTTTGATATCTTAAAGATCTTTTAATTTTGTCAACATCTTTCTTTTCATGTTTTTTTTTTCTTTTTTCTAAAGCTCTTTTTCCCTTTTCATCTGTTGAATAAGGGAAAGATGTTTCATGATGAGTGCCTCTTCTTCACCAAGCTCATCAGAGGGAGCTTCCTCAGATTCTAAACTGACTATATCTATTCCTTCCCTCTCACTAGAAGTGGAAGTAGCTATAGATGTTTCTAATACTTTCTCTGTAGCTTCTTCATATTCTGAAGTATTTCCATCATGAATAGACTGATTGCTACCTACCTCTCTCCTAGTATTACTTTCTTTTCCTCTTGGAGGAGTTTCATCTATGTTGACTTGGTTTCTTTTCTTTCTCCAAGACATTTCCATTCTTGAAGTTGAAGCAAATCCACCATCTAATGCAGTTTCAGGATTCCTTTTAGCTTTTGACCTAGTATTCATTTTGAAAAAATATTTACTAACTTTTACTGATCATAGAGATTTAACTTTAGAGTCGCCACCCACTATTGTTTGGGATAGATGAATACTTATCAAAATGACTTTAGCAACTATAACTTTTATTGTATTGTCCTTTTAAACCCTTAGAGATTCTGAAAACTACTAACAAGACTTTATAATATTTTTCCCCAACAGAGTCGCCAATTTGTTACGCAACTTGGATGGGCTAACTCAACTAAAACTAGTTTGGAAGATTTGAATTGATACACCAAAGATTCTAGGACAACTTTAAATATAACTAATTATATCAATATCCCTAGTAGAGTTGCCAATTTGTTAGGGTTTTTTCTTGCTGAACCTTCAAAAGGTACTTAAATACTTGATTAAGTCTATGACTCCCAATATTTTGAAAACTAAATGATCCAAGCAAGAGAAAACACTAATTGATGAGGATTTATGATAATACTTGGGGAAACTTATTTATCACCTCCTTTTTAGGTTCCACAACACCCAGGCAAGTATTACCTATATAAAATGGTTGTCTCACAGTATTAGTAAATGTGGATACTGATTTGATGTTTGTTTACTGTATTATCTTGTAAATTACTCTGCATAAAATTAAGGACAACTTGATACAGAACTTAACCATGAAAACTATTGAAATGATAACAACAAATTGTAGTGCTTTAAGGATGTTCATCCTTCTTCTTTTTTAGTTCTTAGAACTTAGGAAGGGTAACCTACTTTAATCCTCTCTCAAAGGGATTAATAAAATGAATCGTATACTTTGACACAATTACTTGAAACCTTGAGTATTCTGATTTTTGTATGAATGATTTAAGTATTTTGAATATTTGGATGATGATAAACTACTTGACAAATTCTAGACCAGTGCCTATCCTTGGGCTACAGAGACAAAGATGCAAATCCACAGAAAAGTAAATAAAGATACTTTAGATTGCCTTACAACCTATATGCAACCCCAATAATATGTCTTACAAATTACTGTGTCACTACCACACCACTGTATCAAATCCTCAAATCTTGTTATGCTCCCTAAAATTACTCACAAAATTTAGTTCTTCTCTTGAAAGAAATTTGCAAGCAATTAGATAGATACCGTGTAACTAATATGCTTAAAAATGCCTTATAGATTTAAACATAAAAGAGCATACACAACAAGTAAAGAGACAACAACAATATGGAATAAGAGTCGCACTGTATTTTATTTATAAATTCCTGCTTCAATACATATAGAGACTGAAAGCTCAAAAACTCAGACAAAATTCTTTAGTCTGACTTGTAATTATATTTCATCTCTCTCTAATATATATATATATATATATATATA
>MU225083.1:3087774-3110080 GCA_018584345.1 Thuja plicata | reverse complement strand
CCCTGAAACCTACAGTCATCCATTGTGATAATCAAAGTTGCATAAAAATTTCTGTGAATCCAGTATTCCATGATAGATCCAAGCATATAGAGATTCCTTACCATTATGTAAGAGACATGGTAGATAGAAATGTAATTCAGTTGGAATATATCAGTACAAGAGATCAAACTGCAAATATACTAACCAAGCCACTTGCTAGAGTGAAAGTTGAACACTTCAGGATAAGTCTTGGTATGATTAAATTGTAATCTTTACTGATATATATAATAAAGATGTTTAATGTGTAAACCTCTTTTTTTCATGTGTTGATATATGACCTTATGGGCTCTACCCCCTGTATTCGTTTCTAAAAGGTGACGATCTTTTGGAAATGAATACTTGTATTTGAATATTATAAGATGACAATTTTATAATATTGATATCATGCTGACTTGATATCATAATGTGTTATGGTTGACATTATGTGACGTAATGTCAGTGCACACACCATAACTAGGATGTATAAGGAGAATATGATATTCTCAAGCATATCATCCTTTGAGTATTACGAGTTATGTAATACTTATCATCACGTGTTATGTGATGATTGTCTTCATGAGATATGTGAGACTTATTATCGCGAGTTATGCGAAATTTATCATCACGTGTTATGTGATGATTGTCTTCACGAGATATTAAGACTTATTATCGCGAGTTATGTGATATTTATCATCACGTGTTATGTGATGATTGTTCTCACGAGATAGGTGAGACTTATTATCGCAAGGTATGCGATATTTATCATCACGTGTTATGTGATGATTGTCTTCATGAGATATGGGAGACTTACTTTCACAAGTTATGTGAATCTTTTATAAGAAATGTGATATATATAAATAAATTTATCTTCTCTGGCTAAGAGGGAGTGTTAATAATTATAGCATCGATCGGATAAATATTCAAATTGCAATAATACATAAATCGTGAGATATATTTATATATATCAATAATAATATTTATTATTATTAATATTTATTATATATTCTTATTATAAATATTATTATTGCTTTAATATAATAATGATAATGGTTATTATTATTATTATTGTTATATAATAATAATAATAATTATTATTATTATTCTCATTGTTCGGATATTTAATATGGACTAAAATGTCGATTTATGATGCAAAGACTAAAACCGTCGATTGGAAATATCGACTTAAAGTTTCATACGTTAAATGTTTAAACTGTGTTTATTAATACTGATCGGTTTTGTCTTCTACCTTATTACGATAAGGATGCTGGGATAAAGTTAAAAGAGGAGCCACGTATACGATAGACGTGACTCCTTGAGGAGTCACATCTATTATAGACGTGGCTTCTCAAACTGCAAATCCTTGCATATATATACGGGTGGCTGAAAACAAAATGAACACACCGAAATTGATAAGTGCTGTTCATCCATTGAATTCAGAATAACAGAGATATCGTATGTTCAGAATATCGTATGTTCAGATTCCAGCAAAGGTAAAATACTTTAATTATTATTTTCTCATTTATATTTAGATCTGAATTTCATTTCAATTGCATTTACAGATATTATGGCCTTTACGGAAAATATCTCTAGCTTGGATAATAATAATAAATATATAGAATATATTTATTATTATAATAAATCGATATGTATAAATAATAATAATAAATATTAGAGATATTTACTATTTATTGTTTATTTAATGGATCGATTTAATTTATATAGATTAGAATGAATTGGCCCAAGTCAGCCTCTTGGAATAAACGCATTGTTGTATTTTGTAAATCCAAGTCAGCCTCTTGGGGAATGGTTTCATTCTCATATATATTTGGTTCGAGTCTTGAGGAGAATAGACATCAAAAACATAACATGTGATTCTCTCCTCAAGGATCGGTTTCCTTATCTCAAATGCGAATTTGTAAAAGTGCAGGAGCAAATTTCATTGAGCAAATTGTGCTGGAAGTGCAGGAGCGAATTTCATTGAGTGAATTGTGCTGGAGCAAGATAAGAAAATGGCATATACATAGATCGGCTATGTATAGATGCAACAATATAATAAGTCAAATATATGGTATGAACATAATAAGATGTATGATGCAATTTGGAGCAAACATGTGATGAAAATTAGATCTGCAATAAAATGTGAACTGTATTGATCAGATCTATAATACAAGCATTCAGTGACATCGATCTGATTTTGGTGTACTTATTCATCAGTGAATTGGAAGGTTGCATAATGAAGAAAAGTGCAGATCTATAGCACCATTAAGGGTGAAACTTCTAGATCCTTCAAGAAGCAAATTAAAGGGATATTTGTGAGCAAATTCGAAGACCTAGGGCGGACTTGAAGGAGCTATCTTTAAAGGACAAAATTGGTACAGATCTGAAGGCTTCATTTCCGGGTACTTTATTTCCTTCTTTGTGATTACTATTTTATATCCTGTGCTTAGTGTTTGGAAGACCTCTATAGTTTGCATTTTCCTTGCATAAATCTGAAAATATTAACACTTAGGACTATTGGAATTGGCTCCATGCTTGTTAAAAATGACTCCATGTGGAAGGAGATGCCAAAAAATGCAATTCAGAGGAAGTTGTTTTCAGATCCAAAATGTTGACAGTGCAAAAGTGGAAGTAATAAGAAATGCGGTGGACCAGCTTAATGATCTATTAAATAAGAATTCCATCTTGCTCAATAACACAGTTTAGAAGGCTACATTTAGTAATGAGTTTAAAAAATTATTTACCAAGCTGAAGGATGTATATGTGCAAAAGAAAATAATCAACAAACTACGGAGATTGGTTAATGATAGGCGACAAGCTAGGAAACCTGCTGGTCCTGTTGAGCAAAGCCTTATAAATGCATTTCTAACTTTGGAATTACATTTAGCAGATGTTGAACAAGGAGAGCAGGTATCTCAAGTACTGAAAATATGGAATGTTCTTACCCTTAAAGAAATTTATGGCCTTAGACAAGGCTTGTAAATGTTTTTGCAACATATACTCCAGCGAATAGTGACCAGTGCAAGGTAAAGTGTTTCGACAGCGAGTGGAAGAAGGGTGCTATAAATGCAATGGAAAGATGATCCTGAGTCTATGGGGTGTAAATTTTTACAAAATCAGAAATATTAGAGACTCCACATTTGGAAGATTCTGAAAAGAAAAACATTTCACGAGGGCATGCCAGGGTTAAAGAAAATTTATGGTTAATTGAGTTCTATTCTTTGGTTTGTGGCATTGCAAATCAATTGCGAATAGAAATAGATGGATCAGACATTGGACTTTGTTTAAGGTAAATGATAAAGAATCGTAAATGATCACCAAAACAACTGTACTTACATGCAAATTTTTTAGGGAGGAACAACAACTGAATCTTGCTACTCATGGTTTCTTGTGGGAGAAGCAGACTTAAGTAGAAAGTAGATTTGGGAGAAAGGACTTACAACAAGAATATCATCATGCAGGATGTTTCCAAATGCTTTTCATTGTTAATGTGAAGCTTGGTTCAGCAACAAGGGATCACATTAGTCACATTGGCAGTCTTGTTCGGAGAAAAAGTCATAATCCCTGCATGAAAATGTTGGACAGCAGTGATAACATGTAGGAATTAGAAAATACTCTAGGCATTTTTATAGATTTAGATATCAAACACTTTCCTCTGGTCATTACATTTCAGAAGTTTGTGATAATGTTGGATGGGGGTGTAAAGTACCAATCTTCCCAAAATAGATGTCTTGAAGAACAAGGATACCAGTTACGAAAGAAAGAGTCTACTTCAAATGAAGAAATTGGTGAAGAAGTGGATTTAATAAAATCGGACTTTCATAATGTCTCTACGGTGGATGATGAGATACTTTCTCCCCTACACCTGCAATGAACAAGAAGCTGAGAAAGTTAATGAATTGTTGAAAAAGCTCCGGAGAGGACTCTATAACGGTGTGTGGAGGGAGCTAAGCATGCTGAGATATGCATTGTTCAACCAGGGAAGAACTTGCACAAAATCAAGCAAAAGCATGGGCACATAGGATCACAAGCCCACTCTTATGAGTCTCCCAAAATTTCTTCCAAGGAGGACCTGTTGACTTATGTAGTGACACGGATGTATTGGCAAAAGTGCATGAGTAGACAACATCTTAAGAACCAGCTTTCAGATTCAAATGGTTAACTGTTACCATAAACTGTGAGGTTTCAAGGTTGTCCTATGTTGTTTCCAGACTTTGCATTGTTAAGTACAGCTGTTCAATTTTCTGGTTATGAAGTGTGTATGATAAATGTTCTTCATGTTGAGCGGCATCTACTTGGAGTGGATAAGTTTCAGCTAAGCCTTGGTATATGCCATGATGAAACCAGAAAGATTTCAGGTTGTCTTTTGGGGATAGCAACTGATTGGAGTTGGAGAGGATTGTATCGTCTATCTCTTATTGGAGGTTGGCTTATTGATGAACTCCCATCATCCTTGTTCACTGTCATGACTTAGGACCATCATTGTTCACATTCTTGGGAATTCATACAGATTTGGATGGACATTGGGCATTGGTGGCATGATAACAGACATCTATCCCTATACTTCTCTTTGGTGTGAGAGAGATGATTTCGGATCCATTAATCAGCTTGATAGTGGAAATGCATCAAAATAACAAAGTTGCAGGCTTCAGCACTGGTGGTTGCATCCAAGTGGAGCAGCAGAGTTATACTTTGCCAAATATTAGTTGTGATGTTCTTATGGTTGGTTTGTCTGAGGTTAAGGGCCGTGAAGAAGAACTACAGGTTTATCTAGAAGGTTCCATGATTACGCACTCCAATTATCTGGAGGTGGATCGAGAAACATTCACACTCAATGGTTCCAGGATTGATAAGATTAGAGATGGAGTTTGGAAGAGAGATATTTATCTCAGAGTTGCGCAGCAAGATGGCAGAGCAGTGATTCTGAGGTTGGTATGGGATCCTGGCATTCAATGTTGGTATGCCGGTGCAGATTGCTTGAGGACAAGCAATCTCTAGGACGGGAGGACTGTAATGATCCCAATATGTGGCCGAGTCAGCCAGCCTTAAATATTGAATAAATAAATGAATTAGTGAAATTATTAGATAAATGTCTCAAGGGCCAACTTTGATGACATGGGAATCTAGGCTGACTTAGTATGAGAGATATTAAATAAGTATTTGAAATTTTAGTGAATGACAATTAATAAATAATTCATGTATCAACTTGGCCGACTTGGAGGTGCCTAAACTAATTATTCTGGCTGAGCCGACATAAGGACATGCATGTATAAATATAGGTCGGAGACTTGGAAGGAGGCATTGAAGAATTCATTCAGCAATTGCATTAAACAAATGCACTGAAGGATCTCAGACACAAACCTGAGACTTTCTTCACAGAAAGAACGAAATCCCTACCAAACTATCTGCTCAGTTCGTAGCTTCATTACTATTGCCAAACCACCAATAGATTTGCATAGCATTTCCAGGTTGAGAGGTTAACTAGGTGAACTCCCTCTGATTACGAGTTCATCATTTTGGCCATCTATCTACAGCAACGCCAACAGAGCATTCACAGCCTTAGGAAAGAGGCAGCAGATCGGTAGTGGAGGTTGTCAACCAAGCTCAGTCAGTGCCCCTTTAAAGTGCCAATATCGTATCTGGTAATCTGAAGGGAAAGCGGCAGTTAGAAGAGCATTGGAAAAGCCAATTTCATAGCTAGCACATCGCAGGAACCAGTCTTACCGATGCTGATAGCGCAGATGGTGTAGAGTGATTTAACAGTATGGATTTACATCCCTTAAAGTTGAAGTTGCATAGTTGAAATAAGTCTGATTGGTTGTATTGAATGAATGCATTAGGTGATTGTTTCCTCGGAAACTAGTCTATAGCTATAATTAAATGAAGAGGCCTAATTGTTGTGTATCAAATCCCTCTGAGCATATGTACTAATGGGCAGAAACATCATGTTTGAATCTGATTAATATTACAAAAGATTTACAAATTTTATTGTAACTGATTACTTTTTTTAGTATTTCCATTCAAAGTCTTCAGAAGGATATTTCAGCTACGCCAAAAACCCGGACTGATGGTGAATGGCACCCACCAACGTTAAGATTGGGGTTTTCAACCCACCAGAGTGCTAGCAAAGGCCAACCCCCTCATGGACACATGGCATGGGTGGGTCCCACTCCTAGGATGTCACAACCCACCACACTCCGCAAGGTTGACCTTGAAACCTCGGCTCTAATACCAAGCAAGGCAACCACCACGCCAAAAGCATGAACTGATGTTGAATGGCACCCACCGGCATTAAGAGTGGGCCTTTCGTCCCACCACAGTGTCAGTAGAGGCCAGCCCCCTAGTGGATACATGGCCACTCAATCATGGGTGGGTCCCAATCCCAAGTACACGCTCAGTGGGAATCCGCACCACCGCAGAATTTAGGCTACGCCATCACATGAACTATCCAAAGACCAATGGGTCTTTAATATTGATATGATTGGGGTGGCTTCTAACAAGCAAGGCCACCTTTTTTGAGATGGATAAATGACAGAAGTGATGCAGGAGCATCGATCCCTCTCTCATTTCTTTTCTTCATGTGTCTAATTTTGGTTTCATGTTTGATTTGTTAAGTCAAATTTTGGTTTGACAATCTGCCTTACAAGACTCCATTGGGAGTAAGGAAGTTTTTGGAAACCAATTGGAAAGTAGACAGTTGGTGACAAGACCAATGTAGGAACGAACCGTCCTGTTAAAGGGAGGAAGTTTTATGAAGAAGTGCTTGACTTTGCATGGAGAATATAGTATCAAGGAGATGAGAACCATGTGCATCTGCAGAGCTTGATTATCAGCACAGAGCATCGTAAGAAGAATGGTTGACCGAAGAAGAATGCGTAAGGTTGTGTTAGAACTTTGTGTGTAGTTTACCAAATTCGTATTACAAAAGACAAATGAGTATTTGGGAATGGGTTTTTGATTTGTGGAATGATTTTCTATCCAATTAATGTAATGTTTGATTCATCGTGTTAAGCTTCTATGGCAACAATGACTTCCTGGTTTATATAATATTCCTATCGTCTCTGTGTTAGACTTTGGTTGTATCTGTTACTGTGTTATAGCGTTGCCCTCCTATAGTAGTTTCCTTCAATTGTTAACATTTTATGGAAATTCATACCTTTCTACAAGTTGTAATTATCATTCTGAGTTCCTATCACTTCTATCAGTAGAGTTGTCTGGTATTTGGTTTTGATTTTAGAGTTCGTCTCTATCAAAAAGAGAGATATAGTGTTACATGCACAATAAAATTGCCCTTTAAGCCAACAAAGTGCATCTTTAATTTGATACAGGTAGTCCAATTTGCATAATAGTTTGGAAAGAGTAATAAAGCGACTTAATTGTACCAAAATTACTACATAGTCGTATATCTCCTTTTCCAACTATTAATCTCTCCCAATTGAACCATTGCGATTTGTGTGCTTTCTGACCTCTCCAACTCATTTTCAACTAGAGTGGTGTCTTCATAAACCCAAAATTGAGAAAATGCATTTTTTTTAAAAACATCACTACTTCATTACCAACCTCTGTAGACGCACATATCAAACGTGTTTAGAATCTTGTGCCACGCTCGAAAGATGAAAAGAGTCGGATTGCTTGGTGAACTAATGACATCGCTTGCATTTCTCTTTTTTGAGAATCTATGGCCACTTGCAAGGATTCATCGCAAGTCCTAGGTGGCCATGTCCCAGGAGCTTGGCCTCCTTTACATTTAGCTTGAAGTGACACTTTTCCATAGGTCCCTACAAATCTGTGTTACACGGGGACGCATCCCTGGCCTAAAACCCCTCATTTTCGGAATGGGGATGTTTCCAGGATGTGGGGACGGCTAGGGGACGTCCCCACGCCGTCCCCAATTTTCAAAAAATGACAAGGAACATCCCAGAAACTTGGGGATGTCACCCAAAATTGGGGGGGCAGCTGGAAGTCCCCGGGATGGCTGGGGACACCTTGGGGACGCCTTGGAAGTCCTTGAGATGGATGAGCATCCCCAATAGGATAGGTTGCATCAGTACTTAAAAAAACACATTGTTCTTTTATAAAATCCTTTCTTTTCTTATTTTAAAGTTAGCCCCTCCTCCCAAGTTTTCCCTATTATGCTTATTATTGTTTGGTAGTTAATTCCTAATATTTGGGGTCCTCTGATTAGTATTTGGCAACATTACATTAGGAATTGTTAAATTAAGAATGTTGTTACAGTCATGCTACACGCTCATAATCATATAGCAGACCGTTTGCAAGGTTTTGGGAAAGTATGAAAAGATTAAAGACCTAGAACATGCATCTTTATGACATTTTGTGGCAATACATCAGTGCTAGGTTGGTTTTGTGCTGTTTTGGGTCCTTTGTGGAAGATTTGGTGAAAAGTGGAGGTTGCATCAAGGTGCCATCTTGCTGTAACAGACCTATATCATGATCGGAACTGTATAGCAAACTTGTTCATATAATGAACTGGAGGTGTAGTTTCAGGGGAGTAACGGAGTAACCCCAATTTAGATCATTGGAGAATGTGGTCTAGAGTGAGAAGAGCATTGGGAGACATATAATTGATCCACTATCTGTAGCAGCCCTTTTTGGCGTCGATGTCAAACCTACAACAGTCAACTCCAACACAGTTTCCAAGGTTTTTCATATTAGAATTTCATAGGAATGTTATTTCATGGACTGGAACTAATGTGTAAATGATTATCTTCCAAAGCAATTGTAACACAATGCCTATAATGTGTACACCAATAATTTATATCAAACTTAAATGATAGCAGTGTGCTTCAATTTGGAAGGTGGGTTATTTTTCTTGTTGCTATTGACAATGAAGTTTGAATTATGTTCTTGGGTGTATTTCAATTTTTGTATGTTTTTTATTTTAATATTACATGCATATTGACAATGAATTCTGAATTATGAATGCATATTGTGTATTGAGTTCGAAAATTGAAATGTTGTATGTTAAGGTTCTACGAGTATGATGTTTAAATTTTAAATGGCATGCTTTCATATGAATGTAATGTATATATGCAAATTTACCTATATTTTTAAAATTTCCCTATATTTATATAGTCGTCCCCTTTGTCGTCCCCTGCCATCCCCAAACTTGGCAAAAATAATTGTCGTCCCAAAAACCCGTCCCTTGTCATCCCTGTCTCGGAAACTTGTGGTAATTGTTGCCCAAATTTTCCATTCTTATACAATTTGGCCTATTTCTGTGTTTCCCGCCAAAGAATGGCTAAGCCCTTTTCAAAAATCATGCTTTTTACACTATCGCGCAGTCGCGATCCGTTTAAATCTGAGTCCTTAAGTTGCGCGAGTGCGCGACGAGCTGCTAATCGCAGTCATCGCGCAATCGCGATCTATTTTTGCATAGGTCCGATCCGTCCGCGAGTGCGCGACGAGCCGTTTTGGGTAAGTCATCGCGCAGTCGTGATGTTTGTTTCATGTCAGGATTCAAGGCTGCGAGTCGGCGACGAGTAAAGGAAATGAATGTCGCGCAGTCGCCGAGCAGTTCAGAACAAGGAAAAAGAGCTCGCGAGTGCGCGACGAGCAGAAAAGGAGTCTCATCGCTCACTCGCCGAGCAATAAAGACAAAGAAAAAATAGCTCGCGACCATGCGACGAGCAGAAAGTAAGGCCTCATTGCGCAGTCACCGAGCAATGAGATAAAAGAGAGGGCAGCTCGCGGGTGTGCGATTGGCATAAAGAAAAAGGTTGTCGCTCAGTCGCTGATCAGATTTGATGAATGAAAAAGGGGCTCGCGATCTTGCGACGAGCTGAGTAAAGGTCTCATCGCGTGGTCGCTGATCAAATCGGGTGAATGAAAAAGAGCTCGCGACTAGGCGACAAGTAAAGGGAAAGGCCTCATCGCTCACTCGCGAATGTTTAAAGGTAAGCAGAGGGCAGCTCGCGAGCTTGCGACCAAAGAAGGAGAAGATGTTGTCGCGCACTCGCGCATGAAATGAAAGTAGAGAAAAGGGCACCCATGAGTGTGCGATTAACAAAAGTAGAGCTCGTCGCTCACTCGCCGAGCAATAAAAGGACAGAGTAAAGCCTGGGCAGGTGTGTGACCGAGCAGAATAAGCAGTAAGAAAAGCAACGTCGCTCAGTCGCTCAGAATCAAAAGGTCATTTTAAACCGCCAGCGACTGTGCGATAAAGGGATAAATGAAAAGGAAAGTGCATTGGCGCTCAGTCGCAGAGACTCAGGTGGAATACAGAATACAGCTCGCGAGCTTGCGACTGAGGAAAGAAGGAGGCAGCGTCGCTCACTCGCGCAGAAGACAGAAGCAGAATATAAGAGACTGCGAGTGTGCGACTAAGTAAAGAACGGTGATGTCGCCTACTCGCACATGAAGTAAAAATAGGTTAGAAGGCTGAGCGAGTAAGCGACCAGATAGAGCATGAGCAAAACAGAGATAATTTGCTCAGTTTGCGGGGGATTCCAAAGAGGATCAGATCTTTTCAGTGACCGAAAGATCAGATGTTTTGCAGATGAAAGATCAGATTTTCTTAAAGGATTAGAGGTTGTAGCTGTCAGAGACTTTTGTGGCTCTTCTAGAGGTTTGGGCGACTGTCAGGGGTCATTTCTCATCCTGGGAAGATATGATTAGTTGGTGAGCATTCATGGCAAGGTCTACTTGCAGAGTTAAAACTGATGGACCCGGGTTGCGTGTCTGTGGGCATGATCAAGTACAGGGATGGGCGCAAAGAAGAAAAATCAAATCTGATCTGATCGGGATTCATCTTTGGAGCACATTTATGACCGGATTGGATTTGTTCTAGGGTGGATTATTCTATTGTAAAATTTGTCACCCTAGTTAGGTTTTTTGAGACTCCTGCTTGCGTGCAGTTGAGGGTTGTATTTAAGTTTTTTTGGGAGCCTTAGTGCTCAGATTTGGCAATTGTAAAGAGATTTTTTTTCTCTCAGAGACCAGTTTGTGGCAATCTTTCTGCCCTTGTGGTTTCCTGCATTTGTATTTCCCATTGATGATTAAGATATCCTTGAGGTACTTGTGATATTTGTTCTATCCTTGTCTTCACTGTCTTGATTATCTCTTATTGGATTGAAGTTTATGAATGTTGTTAATGGATTTGGGGTTCCTAGTCCCTCTCATTTTCTGTAATTCTGTGTGTTATTGTGTTTGATCTGATTTAGATGTTTTGTGGGTATACTTCTGCCCCTAGCAGTCTTGTCTCATTCCTACACCTAGTTGCAGAAAAGGATGTTTTCTTGCAGGTCATAGGTTGAATCTTTTGTTCAGACCCTCCTATGAAATACTTATGCAAGCCTATCTAGTGAGTTGTGATTTATTAGACCTATTTCCTCCATTGGTTTCATTCCTCTATACTGAGATCCAAACCCTAATTTCGGTGCATCACCTAGTAGGTAGTTTGCTTTCATGTTATTTCCCTTTCCATGCAATCCTTCTATCCCTTTCCCTCCAAAGTTTACTTTCCTGTAAAAGAAGCAAATTAAGGTGATTATCCAACAGGAACCAGCCTAGAATCTGGAGGTCTCATCTCAGTTAGTAGAGGTCCCACAACCTAGAGATGACTCCCTTGTTATACTGGATTATCAAGACCAAGAGAGCTTGAGATCAGAGGCGCAAATTCAGTGTATAATAGTAACACTGTTACAAATTCAAGTGGCCAAATTGCACCACTAGATGTAGGTGGTCTATGTTTAGGCTACACAAGGAGGTTGGGTAGACTTCACTAGTTAAAGGTTGGTGATAAGAGTCTCCAAGGTATTCTATCAAGCCTTGAAAGTACAAAATTATGCTCAATAAATCAAACACATTAAGGATGTAGATTAACACATTTTTAATCTACCTTTGGTTTTGAATGCCTTTGTTCAACATTATAAAAATATATTTTCAAAGCTCAAGATCCATCCGTTTTTCATGAGGAGACACTCATACATTGCTTAGCTGAGATCTCTTGTTGTCTTTCCACCAATCAATTAATAGCCTAAAATGAAATCCTTTTAGAGGAGGACTCCCATTAAGATTGTCATGGCATGGCTAATGACAAAGGTCCTAATGTGATAGTTTCCCATGTGAATTCTACAAACTTATTTAGGAAGATGTTGGCTCTATGAGCACAAGGTTTATCTTGAAGGGTTTTAACTCTAGTTCTTTAGGTTTCATCGTCAAAAAAGAATATATTAAATTCATATCTAAAGATGGGCATCCTAATTTGAAATGCAATTAGAGGCCCATCATGTTGTTGAACATCTCCTACAATATCAATGTCAAGGCTCTAGCACTCCATATTAGGCATATCATCCCACTAGTTGTCAAGTGAAAGAAAATTGATTTTATAAAAAGAAAAATATATTTTGGGCAATGTTATTATTGTTAGGAAAGGCATTCAAGGGGCTAGAAACTGCAACCAAAACATGCTTTTTTAATCAAGATAACTTTGAGAAAACTTGTCACAAAATCGTACGGCCTTTTATTGTAGCCATGATTAGTGATCTTTCCTTTGGCTCCAAGCTTATACAATCAATTAAGATATTGTTTACGAATGCTTTTGCATGCCTTATAGTCAACAACATTGAGTTTAAGCAATTTAGCCTCTTGAAATCTATTAATCAAGGGTTCCCTTTGGCATCCTTGCTTTATGCATTGGTTGTTAAGGGCTTCACCTAACTTCTTATCGAATACTATTTCACTAAGACAAGCCAATAGGATCTCCATCCCTAGCAACAATTCCCATTAACTTAGCAACGAACATTTTGTTGACAATTCATTCCTTGCTCTACTTGAGGATGAAGATTACACTAAGCAATACTTCAAGTGTCTTCACACTTTCTACATAGCCTTTAATTCCAACATACAATGGAATAAACCTAGTATTACAAAAATATCCTTCCTTCGCCACCAACATTGCTTCATTTCTTGGATGGAAACATATTAATCATGGGGATATTTTCAAGTTCTTGGGGATCCCCTTTGACTTTCAAGCTTTCCAATCTACACTATGCCAAAACATTATTGATCAAGTAAGGCTAAGTTGGCATACCAGATTACTAAGCCACTCTTATTTGTTATTAAATTCTAGACATAGTACAAAATACTTGAGGCCACACACATTTATTATCCCTCTAGCTATATGTCTTCTTAATCTACATATTACAAGGTTGAAAAGCTTCTAAAAAATTTCCTCGAGGTCATTTCATGCCAACACATCGGCGTTCACAAAGTGGCTTGAGATGTATGTTGCCTTCTCAAAGACTCTAGAGGGTTAAGGCTTATTAATGTGCAAATACAAGGAATTGTATTTTGCACTAAGTGGATTGTCAAGGTTTGTGATGACAATGAAGCCTAGAAAATTTTGTTGAAGAATTGATTTTCATTTTGTTTGCCATAGAGGGGAACTACCTAGAACAGCCCTAATTTATATTCCCTTGTGATCTCTCATGTTCCTATTAAAATCATTAGTGCTTTTGTCCCCAAAATTATAAGGCTTAGAACCCAACAACTCATGCCTTAAATGCTTTGGACGTAGCTTTTGGACTAGGCTCCCTATCAAACAATGATCCTTATGGTGGGCTAGCACCAATGTTTTTCAAGATAAGCCATTGGTTATCATTCCTTAAATGCACTATACAATTGCAAGGTTGAAAAGCTTCTACAAAATTTCCTCGAGGTCATTTTATGCCAACAGACAGGCTTTCACAAAGTGGCTTGAGAGGTATGTTGCCTTCTCAAAGGCTATAGAGGGTTAAGGCTTATTAATGTGCAAATACAAGGAATTTTATTTTGCACTGGCCCATTTGTTTCATGGAATTTGTGTATGCTGGAATAGCCAATTTTGGATTAAACTAAATTTTGGAATTCTGCTATTCTGAAAATGAATTCTAGATATGGGCTTGTCCTGTTTGGTTCACCTGGAAGATGACTAAGAAGATGCAAATTCTGCGTTTGGTTCCACAAAACTGGAATTGGAATTGGAATTTTGTTTTTGCACACATACACATATATACACACATGTGTGTGTGTTTATACACGTGTGTGTAGTATCCACACATGTGTGTGTATATACACATACATGTGTGTATATAGACACACATGTATATACATACATGTGTATACACACATGTGTACATATACACACACATGTGTGTATACACATTTGTATATATATACACATGTGTGTATATATACACACATACACACATATATATACACATACATGTATGTATATACACATGTATACACATACACACATGTGTCTATATATACACACATGTGTGTATACACACATATACACATATACACTATTACACACATTTGTGTATATATATATATACACATACACACATGTGTATATACACACGTGTGTATACACACATGTGTGTATATACATATATGTATATATATATGTGTGTGTGTGTGTATATACACTCATGTGTATATATACATACATGTATATATACTATATATGCATGTGTGTATATATACACATGTGTATACACACACATGTATATACACACACATGTGTGTGTATACACACACACATATATATACACACATACATGTATGTATATACACATGTATACACACACACACACACACATATATACACACACACACACACATACACACGTGTATACACACATATACACATATATACACATACACACATATACACAAATACACACACACACACACATATACATGTATATATAGATGCAAGTGTACACACACACACACATATATATATATACATCCTTATAGCAATATAATATTGACACAAAAATGGGAATGGATTTTCCTTCCCAAAATAATACTCTCAATTCCAATTCCAATTCCAGGGTCTAAGGTGGAATTGTGGAATGCTAAAAATGACCCAAAATTAAAATTCGCCAAAACCTATTCCAATTTTTTATTTCGCAAACAAACACTGAATTGAACAATTCCGGAATTCTGAAATGCCAATTCCTGGTCAATTCCGCGAAACGAAAGGGCCCTTAAGTGGATTGTCAAGGTTTGTGATGACAATGAAGCCTAGAAAATTTTTGTCGAAGAATTGATTTTCATTTTGTTTGCCACTGAGGGAAATTATGTAGAAGAACCCTAATTTATATTCCCTTGTGATCTCTCGTGTTCCTATTAAAATCATTAGTGCTTTTTTCCCCAAAAGTATCTATAAGGCTTACAACCCAACAAATCATGCCTTAAATGATTTGGATGTAGCTTTTGGACAAGGCTCCCTATCAAACAATGATCCTTATGGTGGGCTACCACAAATGTTTTTCAAGATAAGCCATTCGCTATCATTCCTTAAATGCACTATACTATGTTTTTAAGAAAAGGAGTTAGCATATATATATATATATATTCCAAAATTGATTCATTCTATTAGCCATAGGAAAATTTAAGTTCGATTATGAGGATGTGCCTTCTCAAAATTTGCCAAAACTTATGTGCACTTGGTACAAGGGTACTCATGCCTCCAATTGACAAATGTGATCATTGGGGTGGTTCTTGTCTTGTTTTCATGAAATAAGGTCTTATTAGACCATGTTTGGTTGTTAGGAACATAGTTTGAGTCATTAGATTAGAAAGAATGTCATATTGTGAAAAATTGCAAAAGTTGCACTTGTTGCTAAGCAACTTTTTCTTGTCAATGTTGTCATAATGGGCAAATTGTTGTCTTTGTTATTTGTAATTCAAAAGATGGTTACCAACCATTGTGGAAGGTTGGAAAACTAATGAATAACCCTCTTCCATCAACCACAAGGGTTGATGATGCTTTTGGTGAACAAACAATAACAAAAGTACTCTGTTTTTCTGCATTTTTACTGGCTTTTCGCTGTTGCGGCTGTTTGTATGGTTTTGTACAGCTTGGGAATGAAATAAAACTCATTTGGCTCAACAGTACTCTAAAAACTCTTTCATTTGCATTTGGTTTTCTCCGTTTTCATTAAGATTTGTGGAAGTTAGAGCAATTTTACCAAAAACTGTTAGAAAACCTAGGTTTGAGGGTTTGAGTGCAAAAAATCATGATTTGAAGCCCATTCCACCGGTGGCAAATTCTCAAACTTGGTGGAATGGAGGTATTTAGAGTGCTTTCAATGTTTTAGGTGTTTGCAGAAGTAGGGATGAATGTTAGATGTTGATTGGGTGATCCCCTAGGTTGGAAACCACTTATTTTTGGCATGAGAAGAAAGCTAAGAGTAGGGTTTGTAATAAGGTGACTTGGTGATTGTTCCAACTGGTGGATTTGGCCTTTTCAGACCCTATGTGACATTTCTAAGACTCAGAGATGGAGTTTGGTGGTTTGGGGATTGAATTCCACAAAGTTGCTTTGAGAAACAAGCCTAATTATGCCTTGTAGCAAAGTAGCGGTCCATTTTTAGGGATTCCTTACAAAACAACCTCCCCTGATTTTGAAATATGTTATGTAAAGACCAAATGGGTATCCAAAAGTGGTCTTATATCTTCTAGCTCGGGTATACAACAAAAGATGGCCAAAAAGGTTGATTTGTTGCACTTTTAGACCTAGTGGGAAAAAGGACAGTCAATTTTCTAGCCATATGTTCCAAAGTAACCCACACTCATTTCCAAAAATATTGGTAAATGTCCAAAAGGGTATCCAAATAATATTGGTAAATGTCCAAAAGGGTATCCAAATATGGTTTTAGGTTTTTGGTACGAAGCCTGCCCTGAAAAATATGCTCTGTCAAACCCTTTTGAAAGGCTACAAGGCTAGAGGCCTAATTGTGAATGAAGTGCTATTAATCCATGCCCTTGGTGAAAGTTAAGTGACTTTTTGTGGTTGTAAGAGGATTTTAGGCCCTGCTCTGTATCAGCACTCTATTAAGCCTTAGTGGAAATGTTGATGTTTGTAGCTGCAAGAGATATCCTGATTACCTGCATGGTGCTCTTTCATATACTTGTGTTTGGAAATATGAAGAGACATGTGTTTGTGTCTCAGGTCTTTATGTGTTTTTGATTTACATGTTATTTATTTATGCTATTTTAGTTCTAGAAAACCTAAGATGAAGGATAGGAAGTGGTATGTTGATACTCCTACAATTATACCCCAAGAAAATGGATATAGAGGGCTTTAACCCTATTTCCTATGATAAAAAAACTAAATTATAGATGGTCCCCCCAATATCAACCTTTTATTTCAGCCAAACACTTTCAAGTTGTTTGGAAATTAGTATTGTTCCCCAAGATTGTACACTTTGCTTGGTGGGTGAGTTACCAAGATTTTCCAATTGGTAACCATTTTTCCAATCCTTTTAAATCAAATCCATTTACTTGGCATAATGTTTTGGTAGATGATGGGGCCGCATTTTTGCCTGAATTTTAGATGGTCCCCCCAATATCAATCTTTTATTCCATCCAAACACTTTCAAATTGTTTGGAAAGTATATTGTTCCCCAAGATTGTACACCTTGCTTGGTGGGTGATTTACCGAGATTTTCCAATTGGCAACCATTTTCCCAATCCTTTTAAAATCAAATCCATTCACTTGGCATAATGTTTTGGTAGATGATGGGGCCGCATTTTTGCCTAAATTTTCCTAACTATGCCATGCTTTCAATTAGTGATTCTTTTTTGTGTCTAGAAAGATAAGTATACTACTTTATTTGTTAATAATAAATATTGTTGTTAATTCCATTTTTTCTACTCTCTCCATGTCATTGGTTGTTTCTAATGTCCTTGTGCAAATTCAAATTCAAAGCAACTAAGTGACCTTGGAGGTGCAACACCTTTAGACTTCCTTGATCACAAGGGAAATGTACCTTGAACTATTGCTAGAGATATTGCACACTTTGACTCCTTGCAGCAAATACCCCACAAGGGCCAGAAACAAGGCCACTCCCAATTTGCTCACACAACTTTCAAAGTCATCGAAGAAGATCTTCTCCACTGCCATTTGGGCAGCTATCTAGCTGGTCTTTACCTATTTTGACCATCAAAGAGGATGGTCATTGCTTGCTTGCATGCCTCATGCATCCTCTCAATGGTGTGGTTAGGCCCCTTGAGCAACCAAGGCAAGTTTCCTTGCCTGGATTTAACCATTTCACTATCGAAGATTTTTTAGTTTCCACTACCTGGCAAATCAAGATCTGCAACTACAAGAGTGCCTTAAAGAGGGAGAGGACACCAGTCCCACTGGCTGGGAGCCTATGGATGATGGAAAGAACATACATAATGGAATATGATGTAACCTTAATGGTCAAGACCCCTTCTTGTCCACCAATTTTATAGAGTTAGCTGGGTAATTTTGGTTAGAATTTTATAAACTTTAAGTTGTCATTATGTAGATATTTGTTTCTGTTTTGAAGGGGTAGCATTTGATGTAATGATTGTTTCCTTTGGGCAACACAATATTTTGTTTGCTCGCTTGACCAGATTGTTTGCCTTTTGAGGCAAGATGCCATTCCATCTACACTTTTTAACGATGGGCTATATTTATTCACATTGGTTAATATTGTATGAATCTGTTTCATTCCAAATAAAATATATAAATTGCAGCAAAAGAACCCCAAAAAATCTCCCGCGTTGTATACATTCTAAAAAATAGTCAAACAATAAATCACTAGCTGGCTTATAACATACAGCAAAAAAATTCTCATGCAAACAAGAGCTAATGGAATAATAAACAAGAATTAGGATATGAAGTTTAAGGCTAAATATTTAGTCCCCTTAAATTTAATATTATCAAGACCGGTTCGAACGCATTTAATTTATTTTAAGGATTTAAGTCTTGAGGTTATATGCACTTAGTTTTAGATAGATTTTTTTTACAATGAACGTTTTGAGAGTTTTGATTTCTTTTATTGTTTTTTTACCCTAACGTGTGTTACTGTAAAATAAACATTCAATGCACAATCAATAAATGACAATGAAAAGTAATTTAATTCAGGTTTGGGACTTTGAGAAATATGCACTTGCAACTTTCTTTTGAATCCATTTTTCAACAAGCATTCCGACTCCAATGCCTACAATAATATAGGCTCCGTAGTACAGAATAGCGTTGGGAAGCGATTTGCGAGGAAGAAAATAATAGTCAGGAATCTGTCTGACTTTTTTGCGCCTTTTAATGGGTTGCGATTCAGCCGGAGTCCCTAACTTTTTCCAGTCTACTACATCATCTTCTGCTTCTGCTTCTGCTTTACTTCCTATCGTAGATTTATTTTTGTTTTCATCCCCTTTTACTGGTTCTGGTGCTGCCATTAATCGATTCTAAGTGGCCGATGAAATGGTGTTTTGGGGGTGTTTATGAATTAAATTTAGGGGTTTATGAAGTCTGGAATGTGTAAATTTACAAATTTCACTTGCAACCTTGAAAAATGATAGAAGTGAGTCCTGTTGAGATTATCTTTACTTGTGAGATTGTCGTGGCTTTCACAAAGTGGCTTGAGATGTATGTTGCCTTCTCGAAGGCTCTAGAGGGTTAAGGCTTATTAATGTGCAAATACAAGGAATTGTATTTTGCACTAAGTGGATTGTCAAGGTTTGTGATGACAATGAAGCCTAGAAAATTTTGTTGAAGAATTGATTTTCATTTTGTTTGCCATAGAGCGGAACTACGTAGAACAACCCTAATTTATATTCCTTTGTGATCTCTCGTGTTCCTATTAAAATCATTAGTGCTTTTGTCCTCAAAAGTATCTACTAGTGCTTGCATCAAAATAAGTGCAAGGGTTAGCCGATAAGAAGAAATATGTCAATTAATTTAATTTAAAATGCTAAATTATTACAATAGCTAATATCTAAATTAAAAGTCAATTGTGTAAAGACAAACATTTGAAAAAAAAAAGAATATTATGTATTTTTAAAATTAAGATATTTGAAATACACATCATTTCTTAGATTTCTTCAACTTTACAAAATAAATTATTGTAACAATATGAAATGCATACCTGAATTTGACCCTTCATGTGATAGTAGAACAATGAAATCCTCAGAAAAAGAAAGAAAGAGACTCGTGTTCAGGCTTCCACGATTAATAGATTTTGAATTAGTTCAAAACTCATCCAAAAACCTAGCAAATAAGAACAAAAATATTCAATAAAGATTGGAAGCTTAATTTTCAAAATAAAACGAAATACAACCTGCTATTTAATATTTTGGGAAGTTTTAAAATGGTTGAAAGTCCATTAAAAGTAAGCTTAAGGTTGCCAAATCTTCAATAAAATATTCAGGTGCATGCTTGTTTGTCAAAGCTTTGCCAACAAAAAAATTATCCACATGGTTATTTCCATTGTGAGCCAAATATTCTTCACAAAAATAGTCCAATTGATGAAAAGCCTCTTCTTCTATTTACACAAACAATGATGCCACATGAATCGTTAGGGCCCCAAATAAAGAGACAAAATGCTTACCTTTTATCATAATGGTACTTAATGTAAGTTGAAAAAATGCTCGATTTGACATATACATGTTACTAGGTCTAGAAAATTGAATTTGCACATATCAAGTTTGGAAATAAAGCTCCGTGAGAATCATTCATGCTAAGAAGAAATTATTAAAGGATGAGTTAGTTCACTTGATTGGTTAGATTATCCAAAGATGACTATGTTGTCATTTATGCATTACTAATTCTACTAGATCCATGTTCCCCAGGTTTTGTTGAAGTTCATTCATAGATTGTGCTATTACATTTATATTGTATGCATAACTCATGGGTCACCTCTACTTTAAAAAAAAAGTGTAATACCCTCTTTGAAAATATTCTTCTCTGGTGCTATAGCCAATTTTCCCACCTTTGTGATGATTGGGTGCCAAAATTGGGGTTATGAGAAACTTATACTATTGCAACTTCCTTAGTAAGATAAATCCAATGACTACTATGATGCACGAGGGTGCCAAAATAATTGGTTCCAAAATGGGGTTGTTGACCTTGTATAATAACATTGTGATTTTCCACTGAGTCAAATTCATTGATATGTATAATTGTTAATGTTTGTAGATGGTCTTTCTATTTAATACTGTTGCATATGATAAATAGTACAGACATGTGTTACTCAATAAATCAATATGATCTAAGCTTATAATTGTAAATAGTTAAGAAGAATATACAAAATTGTTTTGAAATTAAATAAAACTCAACAAATAGCAATGGAAAGGGACATACCTAAAGATTTTGCACAAATTGTGTTTTGTTGTCAACAATGCACATAATAAGATTTTATCATACATCTCCTACCTTCAACATTGACACATAAGAATATAGCCAAAGTGTCACACAATATTCAAATTTTAATTATTTCTATACCACCCGATAACTGTTTTAAAACAGATTGACAATTGTCTTTTAAATTACATTTTCCACTTTAAGGTTGTTGCATGGATTATCTTCTACTAGAAACATAGGTTTTGGAGCCAATCTTATTTCAACTATAGTTAGGTTTCCCACTCAATTTTGTACTTTTTCATGGAAGAATATACCATTATACTTGCCATAAAATCACCCATTTTTGTTCATTCCTTGCCCACAGAACATGATAAGTAGTCATCATATATTTTTGGCATGGCAATTAATAAAAAATGCAAAACCTCTCCAAATCCATTGTAATACTACAAACCTTCAATTCTTAAACCATTTCTATGCTGAACCACCCTAAACCACCTTTGAATAGTATAAAAATTACATTTAGTTGTGCCAAATTGATCTCTCTATGTCAAAAATTGCCTCCATGTACGAAAAACCATGAGTTTCAAGCGTAAACCACCCCCGAGTCATCAAAAAACCATAGTCTATAGCACAAAACTATCCCTAAATCATAAAAAATGAGCATTGGAAGTTCAAATCTCCCTGAAACCACCATTTATGCAGTAAAAGTTGTGTTTTAATTGTATAAATGAAACTATGCCATAACCAACCTTGTTAAATTCTCTATAAACAAGCATCTCACAACATCAATCTAAGATCATGTGTAGGGATTAACTATATAAAAAGTAAGTATTCCTAAACAACAATCTAAGGTTCTATGTACAGATTAAGTATGCATCAAATATAGTTGAAAGAAATTAAGATACATAATTTCTAACATTTTTTTTATTTTTTTATTTAGGATTAGTAGTATTACACCAAATAGAAAGTAAAAGTACATACAATAATATGAAAGTAGCCACATCATAAAATCTTATCCAATAGAGATACAAAAATAATAATGAAGGCATCGTCCTTAAATAAACAAGATTTACATAAAGCTTGACTTTTATATTTTATTTGAGTCACTTAAAAATTAATAATAATATATCTTCTATAGTCATATATGATAAATGTGAT
>MU225083.1:3071426-3087724 GCA_018584345.1 Thuja plicata | reverse complement strand
TGAGTCACTTAAAAATTAATAATAATATATCTTCTATAGTCATATATGATAAATGTGATACATTCAAAGTTAAGAAAGAAGTTGTTATGATGGAAGTATATTTTGTGGGAACAATCCATTAGAGACATAAAACATATTTTCAATTAGTTGCAATTTTTTTTTAAAAATTGATTGTCTGTTTAGATTATGTTTTAGTGAAAATACACATACTACTCATCATGTTTAGTGGAACAACTAGTGATTTTATATTTTGATATCAATTCATTGTTAAACAACTTAAATTTCATATAAGATAAAACAAGAAGAAATTCATGTGCTCAAAAGAAAAAATGATGACTTTAAAATAGTTCTCTATGAACGTAATCCTTGCACCCCTTTTGGTACAAATGCTAATAATAGACTATTAATTTATACTTCACTTATTGATTTCATTTACCCGAGTTAAGCTCATTTACCCATACGCAGTATACTACTCATCATGTTTAGTGGAACAACTAGTGATTTTATATTTTGATATCAATTCATTGATAAACAACTTAAATTTCATATAAGATGAAACAAGAAGAAATTCATGTGCTCAAAAGAAAAAATGATGACTTTAAAATAGTTCTCTATGAACATAATCCTTGCACCCCTTTTAGTACAAATGCTAATAATAGACTATTAATTTATACTTCATTTATTGATTTCATTTACCCGAGTTAAGCACATTACCCATACGCAGTGTTCACCAACATGTTAGAGATAAGGGCAAATATAAAATGGCCCGGATTAAATTAATGATGGAAAAATAAATTCGGGATCACTC
Source organism: Thuja plicata (assembly GCA_018584345.1). Taxonomy (NCBI): domain Eukaryota; kingdom Viridiplantae; phylum Streptophyta; class Pinopsida; order Cupressales; family Cupressaceae; genus Thuja; species Thuja plicata. Next base: position 3,086,916 of record MU225083.1, on the reverse strand, counting down.
TCCAAAGCAGTCATGATGGAGAGAAGAAGGCAAAACTCTAATTCAACACTTCCTCCACCTTCTCGACCAGGATAAGCACACATCTTCCCGTCTAAATAGTTAGCCATCCCACTCCTAACCGCTACTGATCGCCCCCATCCAAAATCATTCTCATACATCCCAAACCACAGAGAACCCCCCATTATCAAACAATTCATTTCAAACTCGTCCAGCCTAAACAACATCGATTCCTTGTTCCACTTATCAATCCTTTCCCTAATAACCCCATCCATATGACCTACTATATGATACCGTTCAATAACCCAACCGTGAAGGAAAAGGGCAAACTGTTAAGCTCCCCACAGGTGGCAGTCCTCCATATGTTTTGAAAAATGTTGCCAAAGTAAGAGGTGGGCAACGGAGGAACAAGTGGATGACGATAATTGACAGCTACATGAAATGTCATCGGCTCGTGTGGGATTAGGCCATGTGCCAGCATGACTAACCACCACACGTGTGTGCACAGTGCCTAGAAGGAAGAGATCATAAGGGATGAATCCTGGTTAACCCGCTCCTTTAAGCGGTTGATCATGTGGGCACTGAAATGGAACATTTTTACCCGCAGTGGAGCCGGGGAAAACCGTGAGACTTGACCTCCATGGTCGAGGCCAAGTGTAACCGGAGATCCGGGAGGTTTTATCAGAGAACGGTCGTAGATAGGATTAACAAGAATTTTAGTACCGTTTATTCTATAGAGATCTTACCACAAATTAAAGAAATTCCAGAATGAACCCCCGCCGGCTATGGCGTGGTTGAGCATGCAACACACGGAAACCCTGTCTTTCAACTGAGTTACCTGCAAATTTCATATCAACGATTACTGAAACCCTAAATACCCTTGCAAAAACAATTTCAGCTTCAAATTTAAATTTATGTCTGTTTTCCTTAACAACCCTAATTCAGAGTAAATCTTTACCATTCCAAACCAGAAAATATTCATTTAATGATTTACCTAGATTCCGAGCAACGAAAGGCAATGGCCTTCAAAATTGACGGCCCAGTTGAGGTCAAATAGTTCTTCCATAACTAGCGTAACTTATGTTGTGGTGAGATCTGCAATGCTTAGGTTTCTAGTCGTGGCTTCGATGAAAACTACGCCTGAATCATTATAGAGGATGTAAATACCGCCATCCAAACAAGTGGCTAACAAGAGGAGCTACAACGTGCATATGCATAAAATGTGGAGGTCCATTGGTGATATAATCTTCCCATGTGCCTCATCTTCTTTTTTATTTTCTTAAACATTTTTGACGCTACTTTCTCGATCCTTCCGTCAGTTGAGAAAATTTCGGCTAACTAAAATTCAATGTGAGACAAATTTCTGGTTAAAGGTTTCTCCCCAAGAGAAGCCTATCGGCTAATAAGGCTTAGAACCCAACAACTCGTGCCTTAAATGCTTTGGACATAGCTTTTGGACTAGGCTCCCTATCAAACAATGATCCTTATGGTGGGCTACCACAAATGTTTTTCAAGATAAACCATTGTCTATCATTCCTTAAATGCACTATACTATGTTTTTAAGAAAAGGAGTTAGCATATTTGAGATATATATATTCCAAAATTGATTCATTCTATTACCCGTAGGAAAATTTAAGTTTGATTATGAGGATGTCCCTTCTCAAAATTTGCCAAAACTTATGTGCACTTGGTAAAGGGGCACTCATGACTCCAATTGACAAATATTATCGTTGGGGTGGTTTTTGCTTTGTTTTCATGAAATAAGGTCTTATTATACCATGTTTGGTTGTTAGGAACATAGTTTGAGTCATTAGATTAGAAAGAATGTCATATTGTGAAAAATTACAAAAGTTGCACTTGTTGCTAAGCAACTTTTTCTTGTCAATGTTGTCATAATGGGCAAATTGTTGTCTTTGTTAGTTGTAATTCAAAAGATGGTCACCAACCATTGTGAAAGGTTGGAAAACTAATAAATAACCCTCTTCCATCGACCACAAGGGTTGATGATGCTTTTGGTGAACAAACAATAACAAAAGTACTCTATTTTTTTGCATTTTTACTGGCTCTTCACTGTTGCGGTAGTTTGTATGGCTTGGTAATCAAATAAAAATCATTTGGCTTGATGGTACTCTGAATCCTCTTTCATTTGCATTTGGTTTGGTCCATTTTCATTAAGCTTTGTGGAAGTTAGAGCAATTTTACCAAAAACTATTAGAAAACCTATGTTTGAGGGTTTGAGTGCAAAAAATCATGATTTGAAGCCCATTCCACTGGTGGAAAATTCTCAAACTTGGTGGAATGGAGGTATTTAGAGTGATTTCAATGTTTTAGGTTTTTTCAGGAGCAAGGATGAATGTTAGATATTGATTAGGTGATGCCCTAGACTGGAAACCACTTATTTTTGGCATGAGAAGAAAGCTAAGAGTAGGGTGTGTAATTATAATGTGACTTGGTGATTGTTCCAACTGGTGGATTTGGCCTTTTTAGACCCTATGTGAAATTTATAAGACTCAGAGATAGAGTTTGGTGGTTTGGGGATTGAATTCCACAAAGTTGTTTTGAGAAACAAGCCTAATTAGGCCTTGTAACAGAGTAGCGGTCCATGCTTTAGGGATTCCTTACAAAACAACCTCCCCTGATTTGAGATATGTTATATAAAGCCCAAATGGGTATCCAAAAGTGGTCTTATATCTTCTAGCTTGGTTCTACAACAAAATTTATGGCCAAAAAGGTTGATTTGTTGCACTTTTAGACCTAGTTGAAAAAAGGATAGTCAATTTTCTAGCCATATGTTCCAAAGTAATGCACACTCATATGCAGAAATGTTGTTAAATGGCCAAAAGGGTATCCAAATATTGTTTTATTTTTTTGGTATGAAGCCTGCCCTGGAAAATATGCTCTATCAAACCCTTTTGAAAGGCTACAAGGCTAGAGGCCTAATTGTGAATGAAGTGCTATTAATCCATGCCCTTGGTGAAAGTTAGGTAAGTGATTGTTTATGGTTGTAAGAGTATTTTAGGCCCTACTCTGCATCAGCACTCTATTAAGCCATAGTGGAAATGTTCATGTTTGTAGCTGCAAGAGATATCCTGATTACCTAAATGATGCTCTTTCATATACTTGTGTTTGGAAATATGAAGAGACATGTGTTTGAGGGGACATGTGTTTGAGGGTATGAAGAGACATGCGATTGGAAATATGAAGAGACATGCATTTGGAAAATGAAGAGACTTTTGGTTATGATATGAAGAGTTTCTCGATTCAAGATATATATCATTGCTTTGTGTGATAAGATGATTGTATCCAGTTAGAAGCATCGTACTCATACCTCTATTATTTAATAAAAGAGATATACTTTTTGGTGTAGCTGGGTTTTTCCCCTCAAGTTGGAGGGTTTTCCTAGGATAAATATTAGTGTCTTATCGTTCTTTATTCTGTCATGTTTTGCTACTTATTTTAATTCCTGGTAAAACATTAACATGGTATAAAAGCGGGTCTAAGGTAAGGATCGAAACCAGAATAGAATAATTGGATTCTAGAGAAATTGTAATGTCTAATGGGAGTCAAATATGTTGTTCAAAATGAGGTATTCATATGAGAACGTGTAGCTGAAGAGCCTTGGATGGTAGAATCAATGATGAAGCCTCTTACTTGGATGGGGAGGATGCTATCATGTTCATCTATGCTTACATGTTTGACATTCATGTCTATGAGGATAGCAGATGTACTAGCGTTCAATTTTTTCATTCTCTGCCTACACTATAACTGTGTGATGGTAAAAGATCTATCGATGGATTGTTAGGAAATTTAGGCAATAAAGAGATAAGTATTTGAATATTGATCATGAATTTTATGTAGTTCATGCTATAATATTGAGAATGGTGAATCAAGTATGATTTTAGCATTAATCTGTATATTTTCTCTTCATGAATAGTTTGATTCTATGAACTATTGCAAATCTCTCTAAAAATGCTTCAAGGACGGATCGAGAAGCAACGGGCTGATGAGAGATTACATGCAAAGTCATGCAGGCTCTATAGAAATGAACATGGGAACACTGCTTGCAACCATAGTACTGAATTAGTGGCACATAACTTCATCAAAGAGAAAGAACTTATTCAGATTGTCATTGCAATTAGTTTCTTCAAAGAGGAAGAAATGACATTCAGAGGGAGACTATTCAGCTGTAGAAATCAGATTCAGAGGGAGCTTGAGTGGCAGATGAAGAATGCCAAGTTTTTTGCAGAGGATCAACAAGCTTGTGTAGTAGTGTGACTACAAAATCTCATTGTTGGACAAACATTGGAGCCAATTTACTGGTATTGTGATAATCAAAGCCATGAGAATGCTGCCCCTGTTGAGAGGGAGTCTCAGCTGAGAGGGAGTCTTAGCATTCAGATGATATTTTATGTGTTTTAATGACTTCTTCTCTGAGAGGGAGAAGTTCGAGGTGCAATCCCTTGTTAATGACTTCTTCTTTGAGAGGGAGAAGTTTGAGGTGCGATCCCTTTTTAATGAGTTATTCTCTATGAGGGAGAAGTTTGAGGTGCAATCCCTTGTTAATGCATTCTTCTTTGCGAAAGAAGTTTGAGGTGAAAGCCCTTTCTCCACCCTCTGGGAGAAGCTATGGTGGATCCACCCTCTAGGAGTAGCCATTGTGGATGTCATGTGAGAGAATCCATGACTTAGTTTTATGTTCTTTCACCCTCTAGGAGTAGCCATGGTGAATGCCATGCTAAGATGACAATATTATGTTAAGAAAATTTATGGTAAAGTTTTGTTGTTGACACACATGGGTGTAGCCATTGTGTTTATCGTGATGACATAAAATCTGCAAATGATATCTCCTTTGCTAAGAGGGAGTGTTGATGTTTGTAGCTGCAAGAGATATCCTAATTACCTGCATGGTGCTCTTTCATATACTTGCATTTGGAAATATGAAGAGACATGTTTGAGGGTATGAAGAGACATGCGTTTGGAAGTATGAAGAGACACGCATTTGGAAAATGAAGAGACTTTTGATTATGATATGAAGAGTCTCTCAATTCAAGATATATATCATTGCTTTGTGTGATGAGATGATTCTATTCAGTTAGAAGCATTGTACTCAGACATCTATTATTTAACAAAATATATATACTTTTTGGTGTGGTTAGGTTTTTCCCTCGAGTAGGAGGGTTTTCCCAGGATAAATATTTGTGTCTCAGGTCTTTATGTGTTTTTGATTTACCTGTTATTTATTTATGCTATTTTGGTTCTAGAAAACCTAAGATGAAGGATAAGAAGTGGTATGTTGATACTCCTACAATTATACCCCAAGAAAATGGATATAGAGGGCTTTAACCCTATTTCCTATGATAAAAAACTAAATTATAGATGGTCCCCCCAATATCAACCTTTTATTTCAGCCAAACACTTTCAAATTGTTTGGAAAGTAGTATTGTTCCCCAAGATTGTACACTTTTCTTGGTGGGTAGTTATCGAGATTTTCCAATTGGAAACCATTTTTCCAATCCTTTTAAATCAAATCCATTTACTTGGCATAATGTTTTGGTAGATGATGGAGCCACATTTTTTCTTGAATTTTAGATGGTCCCCCTAATATCAATCTTTTATTCCATCCGAACACTTTCAGATTGTTTGGAAAGTAGTATTGTTCCCCAAGATTGTACATTTTTCTTGGTGGGTGATTTACCAAGATTTTTCAATTGGTAACCATTTTCCCAATCCTTTTAAATCAAATCCATTTACTTGGCATAATTTTTTGTAGATGATGGGGCCACATTTTTGCCTAAATTTTCCTAACTATGCCATGCTTTCAAGTAGTGATTCTTTTTTGTGTCTAGAAAGATAAGTATACTACTTTATTTGTTAATAATAAATATTGTTGTTAATTCTATTTTTTCTACTCTCTCCATGTCATTTGTTGTTTCTAATGTCCTTGTGCAAATTCAAATTCAAAGCAACTAAGTGACCTTGGAGGTGCAACACCTTTAGACTTCCTTGATCATAAGGGAAATGTACCTTGAACTATTGCTAGAGATATTGCACACTTTGACTCCTTGTAGAAAATACCCCACAAGGGCCAGAAACAAGGCCACTCCCAATTTGCTCACACCACTCTCAAAGTCATCAAAGAAGATCTCCACTGCCATTTGGGCAGCTATCTAGCTAGTTTTTACCTATTTTGACAATCAAAGAGGATGATCACTAATTGCTTTCATGCCTCATGCATCCTCTCAATGGTGTGGTTAGGCCCCTTGAGCAACCAAGGCAAGTTTCCTTTCCTGGATTTCACCATTTCACTATCGAGGATTTTTTAGTTTCCATTGTCGAGAAAATCAAGATCTACAACTGCAACAGTGCCTTAAAGAGGGAGAGGACACCAGTCCCATTGGCTGGGAGCCTATGGATGATGGAAAGGACATACATAATGGAATATGATGTAACCCTAATGGCCAAGACCCCTTCTTGTCCACCAATTTTATAGAGTTAGCTGGGTAATTTTGGTTAGAGATTTATAAACTTTAAAGTTGACATTATGTAGATATTTGTTTCCGTTTTGAAGTGGTAGCATTTGATGTAATTATTGTTTCCTTTGGGAAACGCAATATTTTGTTTGCCCACTTGACTAGATTGTTTGGCTTTTGAGGCAAGATGCCATTCAATCTACACTTTTTGAGTATGAGCTATATTTATTCACATTGGTTAATATTGTATGAATCTGTTTCATTCCAAATAAAATATTTAAATTACAGCAAAACAACCCCAAAAAATCTCCAGTCTTGTATGTATTCTAAAAAACAGTCAAACAATAAATCACTAATTGGCTTAGAACATACAACAAAAAAAATCTCATGCAAACAAGAGGTGATGGAATAATAAATACGATTTGGGATATAAAGCTTGAGGCTAAATATTTAATCCCCTTAAATTTAATATTATCAAGACCGGTTCGAACACATTTAATTTATTTTAAGGATTTAAGTCTTGAGGTTATATTCACTTAGTTTTAGACAGATTTTTCTTTACAATGAACGTTTTGAGAGCTTTGATTTCTTTTTTTGTTTTTTTACCCTAACCTGTGTTACTGTAAAATAAACATTCAATGCACAATCAATAAATGACAATGAAAACTAAATTAATTCGGGTTTGGGACTTTGAGAAATATGCACCTGCAACTTTCTTTTGAATCCATTTTTCAATGAGCATTCCAGCTCCAATGCCTGCAATAATGTAGGCTCCGTAGTGCAGAATAGCATTGGGAAGTGATTTGCGAGGAAGAAAATAATAGTCAGGAATGTATCTAAGTTTTTTACACCTTTTAATGGGTTGCGATTCAGCCCAAGTCCCTATTTGTTTCCAGTCTACTACATCATCTTCTGCTTCAGCTTCACTTCCTATCGTTGATTTATTTTTGTTTTCATCCCCTTTGACTGGTTCTGGTGTCGCCATTAATCGATTCAAGTGGCCGATGAAATGCTATTTTGGGCGGGTTTATGAAGCCTGTAACGTGTAAATTAAAAAAAATTCACTCAGAACCTTGAAAAATGATCGAAGTGAGCAAACGTTTCCTGATGAGATTGTCTTTCCTTGTGAGATTATCGTTGGCAGAGTCACGGGCTCTTCCCATTGAAGTGGAATATGTGCAGATTACTAAGCTATTTAAGAAGATAGGAGAATAAGGACCTACATTGTTGATAAAAAGAAATTGGGGAAAAGAAAGAGTGTATGAAAATAAAATACTAATAATAATAATAACAAATGGTTGGATAAGTGGAGTATTAAAATAGGAGAGTCCCAAATATTAAAGGGGATAAAAAATTATGTTCAAGTTACATTTAAGAAAAGTATTTGGACACAGTATCTTGGGAGGAAAGAGGAGTATTGTATCAAATATTTCAATCCTACATATAACCATATTCAAAAGAATTATATAGGAATGGAAATAAAATGGAAAGCAAAAATGTTGATTGCCCATATGAGAACTAATTCACACTAGCTTAGATGTGAAATTGGAGGATGAGTGATACTTAAAGAAAAGCAGGACAAAGATATTCAAATCGATTACATTGATGTACACTAAATGTGAACACCTTGAGTAAGTTTCTTGAAGAAGAAAATATAATAAAGGTTGTAGATTTCTTGATTGAGATACAAAGCAGAAGATCTAAGTTGCAGAAGGAAAAAGAGATCTAGTTGGTAGGGGACTTATGTTTTGGGTTTCACTTACTTTTTGTTTGTTGTCTATCCATGGGTCCTATAGGGTGGTTGGCCTCATAGACATTATTAAAAGCATTCACTCAACTACTACTACAATCTGAAAATGTTTTGTGAATTTGAAATTTTAACTTCAATGATATTAAAAGAGTTTAAGCAAATGTAAATCAACTAGATCGGAGAAATTAATTTAGGAGATTTATATAGCATAATATCAATGTAACCAAAATCGTTTTGGTGAAAAAAAATCATAAGAAAAGAGGTGGAGTCTATATTAACTTGAAATAAGATTTTATGAAATTCGCTTCATTCTTCTAGCCAAATCAACTTCAAAAACTACTTCTACTAGGGATGTCAACAATTTTATGCTTATGAACATATTTCTTTTGTAAGGATGAATTTGGCATATGCATCTTCTTTCTAGATGGATATTTCTTTGTGATCTTATTTGCACTACACTTTTCATTATTATCCTTGTGTTTTCCTTTGCATGTTTGTATAGCTAAAACATCTAGAAAAAAATCTCCAACTTGATATGTATCACCTACTTGCATGTTTCTTAGTTGGTAAACACTCTAAACATGTAAGATAGTTATTTCAGTGAGAACCTTACTATCTTCATCAAAAGGTTCTAGTCTCTTATACCATTATTGCATCAATTCCTTAAGCTAATTTTAAGTCTTTGTTTGGTGACTCATATAGAACATGATGGTTTTCATGGTCATACTTACAAAATTCATCTTCCTCATATACATCTAGCTAGTCTGCATTGTCATGTTCATAATACTCGGGTGTACCCTCCTCTTCCTGGAATTCCTTCTCATATTCAAGTGTCGTAGCACAACACAAATTAATTGGTTGTGAGGCAAGTAGTATATGTCACAACAAAATGAAACTTGATGAAGATTCAAACAACCTTCCTTGAGGGATCAGGAGTGTGTCTTTTTAAGCATCCTTGGATTACATTTTTTGAAACCATTCGTTTATCATTTGTGTAAGAATGGATCTAATACCATGCAAGAATTTTCATATAGCAGTGAACCAAGGATCTAGAGGCCAATGAATAGAAAAAAAACAAGACAAAAGATATAGACAAGAACAAATTGTATTCTCATCAATGATGCAATAATGAACCAACTAGATACAATAATGGATGAGTAACTAAACATAATGATATACAATGTAGAAGTATATGCTTATAGAAGCGGGGCATGATAACTAAGAGATACGCAAGAGATAACTTATCACCCACATAAGGTGGAAGCACATGTCCACCAAAGGTGGATCATCCTTCATTGTGCCACCAAGTATGTGCAATGTATGGAGGATGGACAAGTGAAGAGAAACCCCCTCAAATATGTCTCCCAAATCTCAAATGTGAGACTCCACAAACAATTATCCAATGTATGGAAAGTGGGAATACCAATTAGGAAGACAAATAGATATCTCTTGTAATAACTCATTGGGATCACCAATAAGATATGAATGTGTGATCTCAACTAAATAAATAGGAATTGGTGTTAGAATAACTGAGAGGGGGAGGGGGTGAATCAGTGGCCTCAAACATTAATCCAATAAATCAACCCAAAAAATTTATACCACACATATAAACCTCTAGTTATCTTCAGTCCTACAAGATGTCTGCCTTCAACTAAACTTATCAAATAACTACTGCTCCGAGTATATTGTTTATCCTTTTCTTAAGCTTTACCGAATAGAAGTCTAGCCTTTACTGAAATACAATAAATAGCTTAGTGTTTACTGATCAATACAATTTTAGTAATGTGTAAAGCAAAACATCAAAGAAATGAACCATATACACATTTGACACATGGATTTTTAACATGGAAACCCTATAAGGGGGAAAACCACTTGGGACCAGTAACCCAAAATTTTCACTCTTCTTAAGTGAGCTCGGTGAAGAGCCAACCCTGTTAAAGGTTACAAACACACTGTTAAGTGCGACCTTGTTAGAGGATTTAAAACTAACAGTTTGTAACTTGATATCTGGCATTCACTATGCTATCTTCATGAGAAACCTTTTTATACTCCTTGGTTTGTATCTCAATATGTAAAGGATGGTTAGATCCTCCTCTGTTAAGAGATTTTCAGAATCAATGGTTAAACTGAAACAGTATATGATATGTTCATAAATACAACTTAATCTTGTAGATGTTCAAACCTATTGTAAGCTCATAACACCTTTATGATCAATGTTTCTCTTTTGTTCCTTTTCTCCACTTCTTTTTGCTCGATGAATGTTGTTGCTTCTTTGTTGCTCGGTGTCTGCAAAAATCTTTATCTCTATTCTTCAGCTTGTATGATCAGGTCTGTATGAAGACTTCTATCTTCGCCATAATTCTCTTCATCATTCCTCTCTTTCATAATGAATTAGCTTGTCTCTTTTATAGACATGATTTCACCATTTCTAAGTCCTTATCTTTCTTGTTCTTGACGTGATCCGCAAATCTAGCCATTCTTTCTTTAAAGCTTCCTTTAGTTTTATCCCATAGATTTCTTCTTGACAACTGGAATAAAACTCACTTTAAATCTCTAGCTTATCTTAAGCTTTTAACTGGTCAATTAAAATAATGTAATCAAATAGTTAACTCTATTTTTAGATCCCACTAGCTAAGTCTTTTGTTGTTTCTAAACTTCAGTTCTGATCGGTGTTTAACTCCTTGTTTGCTCAGTCTTGACTTCAGTTGTCCTCGGGCATCTCTGTCCATCGTGATTGTCTGTCTGTCGGGCAACACTGTGACTTTCAGTTATGCTCAGGTATCACTTTGGTTCTACTTGGTAATGCTTGCTTGGGTATCACTGTGACTCTTCTCGGGGTTCTCTATCCATCGGTGTGCACTATCCATTGGTATTTTTTGTCACTTGGTGTAGACTGAACTTTTATGCATTACTGATAACATAACATTCATCTCTTTGGTTCTTTGAAGTCTTTCACAATATGTATTCGACAAATCAGAGTATATCAAGTTGACATCAACAAAAATAAAATACATTACTTTATTTAATGTATTGCATTAACTTTCTACAACCCAGTGATCATCAACTTAACATCTTCAAACATTCAATCAGTTATAGTTCATCAATCTCTCCCTTTGGCATTGATGGCAATGTACTACATAACTACTACTGCAATATAAAATATATTAGTTGTAGTTCATAAATCTCTACCAAACTTATTGTTTTATAACAAATACAAATGTCTGGCTCTCGGTAAGCTCTTCTAGATTAGATTTGATTATTGTAGAGCACTTTCTTCATTATTTATTCCCTTCACTGAATAGATGTAGAAAATTCTGATCATGTCTCTCCCTTTGTTGTTGAATCTCTTTTCACTTAGATGGATGTTTGTTTGAATCTTTCTCTGATGTTTTCTTTCCCTTTGACTGTTTCTATTCTTGATGGATGATTATGATAGAGATTTCATATCTCTTTTTCCTTTGACAACAATATAATCCATGTTCATTTAGTACATCTTTCCCTTTGAATACTTCTGATAGATATTTCATATGGATATAATCTCTCCCTTAAGTCATCTCTCCCTTTGACAACAATGCCAAATTAAATATCTCTCTTTTTTCATAATATATTCCTTGAATTTCCTTTCCATCAACAATACAATAACTCTAGTGTTTAGTGCAGATAAGTACCTTTTTTGTGTACTGATATATCTTTGCAGTCCATCTCTTTGTTTGAATCAACATGAATGATCTTTTGATTATGTGTAGTCTGATGCAACCTCCTATTCACCTTAGTGACTAGTAGACAAGGGCCGAACCCCTACTCTCTTTCTTAGGTACTCAAATGTATCTTTAGGCAATGGCCTCGTAAATATGTCTGCTAATTGTTCCTTGGATTGAACATATTCCAGTATCACATCTTTCTCTTGCACTTGTTCTCGTAAGTAATGATGCTTGATAGAAATATGCTTTGTCTTAGCATGCATGACGGAGTTCTTTGAAATTTTTATTGCACTGGTATTATTACAATAGATAATTGATGGCTCAAGAATTTTCATATTCATACCTTCTAGTAATTGTTTGATCCATGAAATGTTAGAGAAATTTCCAATAGCAGCCACATATTCTGCTTCTGCAATGGATTATGAGATGCAGCCTTGCTTCTTACTTATCCATGTGACAAGTCTGTCACCCATAAAGTGTGCTCCTCATCTTATTCTCTTTCTATCATCTAAGTTTCTAGCCCAATCAACATCTGTATAGATTTGAAGCTCAAATTTTCCTTCTCTTTTATACCATAAGCCATAGTCTTCGGTATTCTTCAGATATCTCAGAATTCTTTTGACAACAGTCATGTGTGATTCCTTGGGATTAGCAGAGAATATTGCAACTATTCCAACTGCATGTGCTATATCTGGTCTAGTATGCACAACATACATGAGTTTTCCAATCATAGATCTATATAGGGTCTGATTTACCTCGGTTGACTTGTCATCCTTTGTTAGATTGCATCTAGTTGCCATAGGTGATCCAACTAGCTTAGAGTCTTCCAGCTTGAATATCTTGAGAACTTTCTTGATGTATTTGGATTGTGTAATGTATATTCCTGCATCCTGTTAAAGAATCTGTAGACCAAGAAAGAATTTTATCTCCCCAAACATTGACATCTCAGACTCTTTTCTCATTTCAACAGAAAATGATTTGCATAACATATCATTACCACCAAATATGATATCATCAACAAATATTTCAGCAATCAAAATATTATCATCAGTATCTTCTTTTAAATAAAGATTATTGTTTTCACTTGTTCTTACAAATCTAATACTTACGAGATAGGAGTGAAGTCTTTCATACCATGCTCTCGGTGCTTGTTTCAATCCATACAAGGCTTTGTGTAGTCTACAAACCATGTTTCTCTTGTTAGGATCAACAAACCCTTATGGTTCTTCAATGTATACCTCTTCTTCTACTATTCCATTTAGGAATGTAGATTTTACATCCATTTGGTATACCTTGAATTCTTTGTATGTAGCATAAGAATGTAGAATTGTGACTCCTTCTAGTCTAGCAATGGGTGCAAAGGTTTCTCCATAGTCAATACCTTCTTCTTGTGCATACCCTTTGCATACTAATCTTGCTTTGTTCCTTGTGACTTCTCAATTCTAATTCAATTTATTTATGAATATCCATTTGGTACCAATGACATTCTTGTCATCTGGTCTAGGTCCTAATGTCCATGTTCTGTTCTTCTCAATCTTCTCTATCTCTTCATTCATATCACTGATCCATTCTTCATTTTCAAGTGAGGCATTAACATATTTACGCTCAAAATCACAAATTAAATATCTAGTGTTCAGTGACTTACTTCTTGTTCTCATTCTAGCCATTTTGTCTTGTATGATCTGGTTCTATGGATGGTTCCTTCTGACATACTTGGAAGTACCAGTTTAGCTCTTTGTTTAGCCCACTGAAGCCTGTGATTGGCTGACATTCACTGACAGAGCCATTAGCCTACCCAAATGAGGGAGATAGACTAATTTGGCACCCTACTGGCCTACTGCGGAAGTGGGGACATAAACATATTAGCACATTTTTAATCTACCTTTGGTTTTGAATGCCTTTAGAAGAAGACTCCCATTAAGATTTTCGTGGCATGGCTAATGACAAAGGTCTTAATGTGATGCTTTCCCTTGTGAATTCTACGAACTTGTTTAGGAAGATGTTGGCTCTATGAGCACAAGTTTTATTTGAAGGGTTTTAACTCTAGTTCTTTAGGTTTCATCGTCAAAAAATAACATAATAAATTCATATCTAAAGATGGGCATCCTAATTTGATATGCAATTAGAGGCCCATCATGTTTTTGAACATCTCCTATAATATCAATATCAAGGCTCTAGCACTCCATATTAGGCATATCATCCCACTCATTGTCAAGCGAAATAAAATTGGTTTTATAAAAAGAAAAAAATATTTTGGGAAATGTTATTATTGTTGGGAAAGGCATGCAAGGGGCTAGAAACTGCAACCAAAACATATTTTTTTAATCAAGATAACTTTGAGAAAACTTGTCACAGAATCGTACGACCTTTTATTGTAGCCATGATTAGTGATCTTTCCTTTGGCTCCAAGCTTTTACAATCAATTAAGATATTGTTTACGAATGCTTTTGCGTGTCTTATAGTCAACAACATTGAGTCTAAGCAATTTAGCCTCTTGAAATCTAGTAATCAAGTGTTCCCTTTGGCACCCTTGCTTTATGCATTGGTTGTTAAGGGCTTCAACTATCTTCTTATCGAATACTATTTCACTAAGACAAGCTAATAGGATCTCCATCCCTAGCCACAATTCCCATTAACTTAGCAACGAACATTTTGTTGACAATTCATTCCTTTCTCTACTTGACGATGAAGATTACACTAAGCAATATATCAACTGTCTTGAAACTTTCTACATAGCCTTTAATTCCAACATACAATGGAATAAATCTAGTATTAAAAAAGTATCCTTCCTTTGCCGCCAACATTGCTTCATTTCTTGGATGGAAATATATTAATCATGGGGATATTTTCAAGTTCTTGGGGATCCAGTTTGACTTTCAAGCTTTCCAATCTACACTATGCCAAAACATTATTGATCAAGTAAGGCTATGTTGGCATACCAAGTTACTAAGTCACTCTTATTTGTTATTAAATTCTAGACATAGTCCAAAATACTTGAGGCCACACACATTTATTACCCCTCTAGATATATGTCATCTTAATCTACATATTACAAGGTTGAAAAGCTTCTACAAAATTTCTTCGAGGTCATTTCATGCCAACACACCGGCTTTCACAAAGTGGCTTGAGATGTATGTTACCTTCTCAAAGGCTCTAGAGGGTTAAGGGTTATTAATCTGAAAATATAAGGAATTGTATTTTGCACTAAGTGGATTTTCAAGGTTTGTGATGACAATGAATCCTAGAAAATTTTGTTGAAGAATTGATTTTCATTTTGTTTGCCATACAGGGGAACTGCGTAGAACAACCCTAATTTATATTCCCTTGTGATCTCTCGTGTTCCTATCAAAATCATCAGTGCTTTTGTCCCTGAAAGTATCTATAAGGCTTAGAACCCAACAAATCATGCCTTAAATGCTTTGGATGTAGCTTTTGGACTAGGCTCTGTTGAGATTGCTGATACGCAATGCAACCAAGATCACCTGCATGCAAAGCTGCTACGAGAATGAAGAAGACAGAAAGAGAGAAAGAGCTAAGGCGGCCGATAGGCCAGAGACTGCAAATGCATGTTG
>MU225083.1:2991552-3040945 GCA_018584345.1 Thuja plicata | reverse complement strand
ATTGCAATATGTAATCTACCTGGTTAAAGGTCTATTCGGTTAAGAACTAAAGATCATTACAATCTACCTTGTTAAAGGATTTCAACTTACAGTAAAGTAAGCACTCTACTAAGAGATTAAAAATGGTCTGCTAGAACCACTTTGTTAAGAGATTTCACCTGATACACCTGTTAGAATGTTCCAAGTAATGATCCTTCATTATGCACTTAGATGCTGATGACGGATCTGCTCTATCCAATACCTTCTGTGATCTCTCAATCTGATATGTCTTTACTCTGCTTTTCACTGCTCTATCATTTAGCTTGATCTAGGCTTCTTCTCAAAATGAATTATTGTTCATCTCTCATGAACACACAACCCTTCTCTGTATATCTCTTGCTCACACTTTCTTTCTAGGGTTAGAAGCAATCTTATTATATCTTTTCAGATTTGGCAATGAGATCTAGATCAACGATCAAGATCTATTTTTTATGCCTCCAATGCCTACTGATTTCCTGATTGGCTCCATGCCATGCATAGTATAAAAATATTAAATGTGAAATTAACCCAGTAGACAAATATTAAATGTGTTCAAATGTCAGCCCAAATCTCATACAAGTCAACCTAAACCATTTACATCAAAGTTTGAATCAATCCTGACATGTATGCAAAAACTGTTCTGCTTGGCACTAAACACCTCTGTTGCTCGACACTTAATATTCTACTTGGCTTGACATGATGTAACTCGGAAACCTAAAACTTGCTTGACAATGTTGCTCGGCCTTGAATGTTTGGCTCGGCCACAGTGATAACCAACTAAAACTACCTAAGTAAATGACTAAGTGTGGGTCACTAATCATCAACAAAACTTAGGGATTAATAATAAGGTGGAAGCACATGTCCAACAAAGGTGGATCATCCTGCATTGTTCCATCAAGTATGTGCAATGTATGGAGGATGGACAAGTGAAGAGAAACGCCCTCAAATATGTCTCCCAAATCTCAAATGTGAGACTCCACAAACAATGAGCCAATGTATAGAAAGTGGGAATACCAATCAGGAAGACAAATAGATATATCTTGTAATAACTCATTGGAATCACTAATAAGATATGAATGTGTGATCTCAATTAGAGAAATAGGATTTTATGTCAGAATAACTGAGGGTGGGGTGGGAGGGGGGGGGGGGGGGGGNGGTGAATTAGTGGCCTCAAACATTAATCTAATAAATCAACCAAAAAACTTTATACCACAAATATAAACCTCTAGTTATCTTCAGTCCTACAGGATGTCTTCCTTTAACTAATCTTATCAAATAACTACTACTCCGAGTATATTGTTTATCCTTTTATTAAGCTTTACCGAATAGCGGTATTACCTTAACTGAAATATAGTAAATAACTTAGTGTTTACCGATCAATACTATTTTAGTAATGTGTAAAGAAAAACATCAAAGAAATGAACCATATACACATTTGACACATGGAATTTTAACGTGGAAACCCTATAAGGGGAAAAACCACTTGGGACCGGTAACCCAAAATTTTCACTCTTCTTAAGTGAGCTCGATGAACAACCAACCCTGTTAAAGGTTACAAACAAACTGTTAAGTGCGACCTTGTTAGAGGATTTAAAACTAACAATTTGTCACTTGATATATGGCATTCACTATGCTATCTTCATGAGAAACCTTTTTATACTCCTTGGGGTGTATCTCAATATGTAAAGGATGGTTGGATCCTCCTCTGTTAAGAGATTTTTAGAATCAATGGTAAAACTGAAATAGTATATGATCTGTTCATAAATACAACTTAATCTTGCAGATGTTCAAACCTATTGTAAGCTCATAATACCTTTATGATCAATGTTTCTCTTCTGTTCCTTTTCTCCACTTCTTTTTGCTCGATGAATGTTGTTGCTTCTCTGTTTCTTAGTGTCTGCATAAATATTTAGCTCTATTCTTCAACTTGTATGATCAGGTCTCTATGAAGACTTCTATCTTCACCATAATTCTCTTCAGCATTCCTCTCTTTCATGATGAATTAGCTTGTCTCTTTTATAGACATGATTTCACCATTTCTAAGTCCTTGTCTTTCTTGTTCTTGACGTGATCCGCAAATCTCTTCATTCTTTCTTTAAAGCTTGCTTTAGTTTTATCCCATAGATTTCTTCTTGACAACTGAAATAAAACTAGCTTTAAATCTCTAGCTTATCTTAAGCTTTTAACTTGTCGATGAAAACAATGTAACCATATAGTTAACTATATTTTTAGCTCCTACCAGCTAAGTCTTTTATCATTTCTAAACTTTAGTTCTGATCAGTGTTTAACTCCCTGTTTTCTCAGTCTTGACTTCAGTTGTCCTTGGGCATCTCTGTTTGTCACGATTGTCTGTCCGTCAGGCAACACTGTGACTTTCACTTCTTCTCAGGTATCACTTTGGTTCTGATTGGTAATGCTTTCTTGGGTATCACTATGACTCTTCTCGTGGCTCTCTATCCATCGCTGTGAACTGTCCATTGGTGTTTGTTGTCACTTGGTGTATATTGAACTTTTATGCATTAATGATAACATAACATTTATCTCTTTGGTTCTTTGAAGTCTTTCACAATATGTATATGACCAATTAGAGTATATCAAGTTGACATCAACAACAATACAATACATTATCTGATTTAATGTATTGCATTAACTTTCTGTAGTCTAGTGATCAACAACTTAACATCTTCAAACATTCAATTGATTATAGTTCATCAATCTCTCCCTTTGGCATTGATGGCAATGTACTATATAACTACTAATGCAATATGAAATATATCAGTTGTATTTCATCAATCTCTACCAAAATTATTTTTTTATTAACAAATACAAATGCCTGACTCTCAGTAAGCTCTTCTAGATTAGATTTGATTCTTGTAGAGTACTTTCTTCATTCTTCATTCCCTTCACTGGATAGATGTAGAAACTTCTGATCCTATCTCTCCCTTTGTTGTAGAATCTCTTTTCCCTTAGATGGATGTTTCTTTGAATCTTTCTCTGATGTTTTCTTTCCCTTTAACTGCTCCTATTCTTGATGGATGATTATGATAGAGATTTCATATCTCTTTTTCCTTTGACAAAAATACAATCCATATTCATCTAGTACATTTCTCCCTTTGAATACTTATGATAGAAATTTCATATTAATATAATCTCCCCCTTAAGTCATCTCTCCCTTTGACAAAAATGCCAAATTAAATCTCTCTCTTTTTTCATAATATATTCCTTGAATTTCCTTTCCATCAGCAATACAATAACTCTGGTGTTCAGTGCAGATAAGTACCTTTTTGTGTACTGATATATCTTTGCAGTCCATCTCTTTGCTTGCATCAACATGAATGATCTTCTTATTATGTGTAGGCTAATGCAGCCTCCTAGTCAGCTAAGTGACCAATAGATAAGGGCCGGACCCGTACTCTCTTTCTCAGGTACTCAAATCTATCTTTAGGTAATGGCCTTGTGAATATGTCTGCTAATTGTTCCTTGGATTGAACATATTCCAGTATCACATCTCTCTCTTGCACTTGTTCTCTTAAGTAATGATGCTTGATAGAAATATGCTTTGTCTTTGCATGCATCATAGAGTTCTTTGAAATGTTTATTGCACTAGTATTATTACAATAGATAATCACTGGCTCAAGAATTGTCATATTCATACCTTCCAGTAATTGTTTGATCCATGCAATGTCAGAGAAATTTGCGGCAGTAGCCACATATTCTTCTTCTGCAGTAGATTATGAGATGCATCCTTGCTTCTTACTTATCCATGTGACAAGTATGTCACCCACAAAGAATGCTTCTCCTATTGTTCTCTTTCTATCATCTAAGTCTCCATCCCAATCAACATCTCTATAGAATTGAAGCTCAAATTTGCCTTCTCTTTTATACCATAAGCCATAGTCTTTAGTATTCTTTAGATATCTCAGAATTCTTTTGACAACAACCATGTGTGATTTCTTGGGATTAACATAGAATATTGCAACTATTCCAACTACATGTGCTATATCTGGTCTAGTATGCACAACATACATGAGTTTGCCAATGATAGATCTATATAGGGTCTGATTTACCTTGGTTGTCTTGTCGTCCTTTGTTAGCTTGCATCTAGTTTCCATAGGTGTTCCAACTAGCTTATATTCTTCCGTCTTGAATATCTTGAGAACTTCCTTGATGTATTTAGATTGTGTGATTTATATTCCCGCATCTTGTTAAAGAATCCATAGACCAAGAAAGAATTTTATCTTCCCAAACATTGACATCTCCAACTCTTTGCTCATTTCAACAGAAAAATTATTTGCATAACATATCATTACCACCAAATATGATATTATCAACAAATATTTCAGCAATCAAAATTTTTTCATTAGTATCTTCTTTTAAATAAAGATTATTATTTTCACTTGTTCTTACAAATCCAATACTTATGAGATAGGAGTGAAGTCTTTCATACCATGATCTTTGTAATTTTTTCAATCCATACAAGGCTTTGTGTAGTTTACAAACCATATTTCTCTTGTTAGGATCAGAAAACCCTTCTGGTTGTTCAATGTATACCTCTTCTTCTAGTATTCCATTTAGGAACGCAGATTTTACATCCATTTGGTATACCTTGAATCCTTTGTATGCAGCATAAGAAATTAGAATTTTGACTCCTTGTAGTCTAGCAACAGGTGCAAAGGTTTCTCCATAGTCAATACCTTCTTCTTGTGCATACCCTTTGCATACTAATCTTTCTTTATTCCTTGTGACTTCTCCATTTTAATTCAATTTGTTTCTGAATATCCATTTGGTACCAATGACATTCTTGTCATCTCGTCTAGATACTAATGTCCATGTTCTATTCTTCTCAATCTTCTCTATCTCTTCATTCATAAAAATGATCCATTCTTAATTTTCAAGTGCAGTATTAACAGATTTACGCTCAAAATCATAAATTAAACATCTAGAGTTTAGTGACTTCTTGTTCTCATTCCAGCCATTTTGTCTCGTATGATCTGGTTCTGTGGATGGTGTCTTCCGACATACTTGGAAGTACCAGTTTATCTCTTTGTTCATCAATCTGATCATACTTGGAAGTAGCAGTTCAACTCTTTGTTCATCCCACTAAAGCCTGTGACTGGCTGACATCCTCTGACAAAGCCATTAGCCTACCCGGATAGGGAAGATAGACTAACCTGACAAACCTATTGGCCTATTGTAGAAGTGGGGACATTACAGATTAGCACATTTTTAATCTACCCTTTATTTTGAATGCCTTTGTTCAACATTATAAAAATATATTTTGAAAGCTCAAGATCCGTCCCTTGTTCATGAGGAGACACTCGTACATTGCTTAGCTGAGATCTCTTGTTGTCTTTCCACCAATCAATTAATAGCCTAAAATGAAATCCTTTTAGAGGAGGACTCCCATTAACATTGTCATGGTATGTCTAATGACAAAGGTCCTAATGTGATGGTTTCCCTTGTGAATTCTACGAACTTATTTAGGAAGATGTTGGCTCTATGAGCACAAGGTTTATCTTGAAGGGTTTTAACTCTAGTTCTTTAGGTTTCATCGTCAAAAGAGAATAGGTATTAAATTCATATCTAAAGATGGGCATCCTAATTTGATATTCAATTAGAGGCCCATCATGTTTTTGAACATCTCCTATAATATCAATTTCAAGGCTCTAGCACTCCATATTAGGCATATTATCCCACTAGTTGTCAAGCGAAAGAAAATTGGTTTTATAAAAAGAAAAATATATTTTGGGCAATTTTATTATTGTTAGGAAAGGCATGCAAGGGGCTAGAAACTACAACTAAAACATGTTTTTTTAATCAAGATAACTTTGAGAAAACTTGTCACAGAATTGTACGACCTTTTATTGTAGCCATGAATAGTGATCTTTCCTTTGGCTCCAAGCTTATACAATCAATTAAGATATTGTTTATGAATTATTTTGCATGCCTTATAGTCAACAACATTGAGTCTAAGAAATTTAGCCTCTTGAAATCTATTAATCAAGGGTTCCCTTTGGCACCCTTTTTTAATGCATTGGTTGTTAAGTGCTTCAACTATCTTCTTATCGAATACTATTTCACTAAGACAAGCCAATAGGATCTCCATCCCGAGCGACAATTCCCATTAACTTAGCAACGAGCATTTTGTTGACAATTCATTCCTTGCTCTACTTGAGGATGAAGATTACACTAAGCAATATTTCAAGTGTCTTGACAATTTCTACATAGCCTTTAATTCCAACATATAATGGAATAAACCTAGTATTACAAAAATATCCTTCCTTCGCCACCAACATTGCTTCATTTCTTGGATGGAAACATATTAGTCATGGGGATATTTTCAAGTTCTTGGGGATCCCCTTTGAACTTCAAGCTTTCCAATCTACAATATGCCAAAACATTATTGATCAAGTAAGGCTAAGTTAGCATACCAGGTTACTAAGCCACTCTTATTTGTTATTAAATTCTAGACATAGTCCAAAATACTTGAGGCCATGCACATTTATTACCCCTCTAGCTATATGTCTTCTTAATCTACATATTACAAGGTTGAAAAGCTTCTACAAAATTTCCTCGAGGTCATTTCATGCCAACACACCGGCTTTCACAAAGTGGCTTGAGATGTATGTTGCCTTCTCAAAGACTCTAGAGGGTTAAGGCTTACTAATGTGCAAATACAAGGAATTGTATTTTGCACTAAGTGGATTGTCAAGGTTTGTGATGACAATGAAGCCTACAAATTTTTTTTGAAGAATTGAATTTCATTTTGTTTTCCATAGAGGGGAACTACGTAGAACAACCCTAATTTATATTCCCTTGTGATCTCTCATGTTCCTATTAAAATCATTAGTGCTTTTGTCCCCAAAAGTATCTATAAGGCTTAGAACCCAACAACTCGTGCCTTAAATGCTTTGTACGTAGCTTTTGGACTAGGCTCCCTATCAAACAATGATCCTTATGGTGGGCTACCACAAATTTTTTTCAAGATAAACCATTGGCTATCATTCCTTAAATGCACTATACTATGTTTTTAAGAAAAGGAGTTAGCATATCTGAGATATATATATTCCAAAATTGATTCATTCTATTACCCATAGGAAAATTTAATTTCGATTATGAGGATGTCCCTTCTCAAAATTTGCCAAAACTTATGTGCACTTGGTACAGGGGCACTCATGCCTCCAATTGACAAATGTGATCATTGGGGTGGTTTTTTCCTTATGTTCATTAAATAAGGTCCTATTAGACCATGTT
This sequence comes from Thuja plicata, assembly GCA_018584345.1. Classification (NCBI taxonomy): domain Eukaryota; kingdom Viridiplantae; phylum Streptophyta; class Pinopsida; order Cupressales; family Cupressaceae; genus Thuja; species Thuja plicata. Next base: position 3,033,673 of record MU225083.1, on the reverse strand, counting down.
TGGTTGTTAGGAACATAGTTTGAGTCATTAGATTAGAAAGAATGTCATATTATGAAAAATTACAAAAGTTGCACTTGTTGCTAAGCAACTTTTTCTTGTCAATGTTGTCATAATGGGCAAATTGTTGTCTTTGTTAGTTGTAATTCAAAAGATGGTTACCAACCATTGTGGAAGGTTGGAAAACTAATAAATAACCCTATTCCATCGACCACAAGGGTTGATGATGCTTTTGGTGAACAAACAATAACAAAAGTACTCTGTTTTTCTGTATTTTTACTGGCTTTTTGTTGTTGCGGTAGTTTGTAAAGCTTGGGAATGAAATAAAACTCATTTGGCTCGATGGTACTCTGAATCCTCTTTAATTTTCATTTTGTTTGGTCCATTTTCATTAAGATTTGTGGGAGTTAGAGCAGTTTTACCAAAAACTGTGAGAAAACCTAGTTTTGAGGGTTTGAGTGCAAAAAATCATGATTTGAAGCCCATTCCACTAGTGGAAATTGTCAAAATTGCTGGAATGGAGGTATTTAGAGTGATTTCAAATTTTTAGGTGTTTGCAGGAGCAGGGATGATTGTTAGATGTTGATTGGGTGATGCCCTAGGCTGGAAACCACTTATTTTTGGCATGAGAAGAAAGCTAAGAGTAGGGTTTGTAATAAGTTGACTCGGTGATTGTTCCAACTGGTGGATTTGATCTTTTCAAACCCTATGTGACATTTCTAAGACTCAAAGATGGAGTTTGGTGGTTTGCGGATTGAATTCCACAAAGTAGCGGTCCATTTTTTAGGGATTCCTTAAAAAACAACCTCCCCTAATTTGAGATATGTTATATAAATCTGAAATGGGTATCCAAAAGTGGTCTTATATCTTCTAGCTCGGTTCTACAACAAAAGTTATGGCCAGAAAGGTTGATTTCCTGCACTTTTAGACCTAGTAGGAAAAAGGACAGTCAATTTTCTAGCCATATGTTCCAAAGTAACCCACACCCATTTCCATAAATGTTGTTAAATGTCCAAAAGGGTATCCAAAAATATTTTTAGTTTTTTGGTATGAAGTTTGCCCTGGAAAATATGCTCTGTCAAACCCTTTTGAAAGGCTACAAGGCTAGAGGCCTAATTGTGACTGAAGTGCTATTAATCCATGCCCTTGGTGAAAGTTAGGTAAGTGATTGTTTGTGGTTGTAAGAGGATTTTAGGCCCTTCTCTGCATTAGCACTCTATTAAGCCATAGTGGAAATGTTGATGTTTGTAGCTATAAGAGATATCCTGAACCTAAATAGTGCTCTTTCATATACTTGTGTTAGGAAATATGAAGAGACATGTGTTTGAGGGTATGAAGAGATATGTGAAGAGACATACGATTGGAAATATTAAGCGACACACATTTGGAAAACGAAGAGACTTTTTGTTATGATAAGAAGAGTTTCTCAATTCAAGATATATATCATTGCTTTGTGTGATAAGATGATTGTATTCAGTTAGAAGCATTGTACTCATACCTCTATGATTTAATAAAAGAGATATAATTTTTGGTGTAGCTGGGTTTTTCCCAGGATAAATATTAGTGTCTTATGATTCTTTATTCTGTCATGTTTTGCTACTTATTTTAATTCCTAGTAAAACATTAACATGGTATCAAAGCGGGTCTAAGGAAGTGATCCGAACTAGAATAGAACAATTGGATTCTAGAAGGAATTTTAATGTCTAATGGGAGTCGAATATGTTGTTCAAAATGAGGGATTCATATGAGAATGTGTAGCTGAAGAGCCTTGGAGGGTAGAATCTATGATGAAGCCTCTTATCTGAATGGGGAGGATGCTATCATGTTCTTCTATGCTTACATGTTTTGCATTCATGTCTATGAGGATAGTAGATGTACTAGCATTCAAATTTTTCATTCTCTGCCTACACTATAACTATGTGATGGTGAAAGATCTATCGGTGGATTGTGAGGAAATTTAGGCAATAAAGAGATAAGTATTTGAATATTGATCATGAATTTTATGTAGTTAATTCATGCTATAATATTGAGAATAGTTAATGATGTATGGTTTTAGCATTGATATGTATATTTTCTCTTCATGAATAGTTTGATTCTATGAACTATTGCAAATCTCTCTAAAAATGCTTCAAGGACAGAACAAGAAGCAACAGGATGATGAGAGATTACATGCAAAGTCATGCAGGCTCTATAGAAATGACATGGGAACACTGCTTGCAGCCATTGGACTGAAATGGTGGGACATAAATTCATCAAAGAGAAAGAACTTATTCAGATTGTCATTGCAATTAGTTTCTTCAAAGAGGAAGAAATGACATTCATAGGGAGACTATTCAGCTGCAGAAATCAGATTTAGAGGGAGCTTGAGTGGTAGATGAAGAATGTTAGAGTAATAAAGTGATTCGACTTATTAATTAAATCATATTTATTTAATTATTAAATCACTTATTATCTCTCTTTTACTTAAGCTAAATATTAGGCATTTAATAATTAATTATTTTATTAATTATTATTATGCAACCTAGATATTTCCCCTTTAGGATTTCCCTTTTAGGGTTTTGGTATCTTTTTATAAGGATTCCCTCTTTGTAAGTTATTCAATTAGATGGTTATTAATTAATTGAGGATGTTATTGCATTAAGAGTTTTTCTACATTGTTTGCACAATATGTTTTCTCTTCCATCGATCTGTGATTTTTGGCCTCCATAGATTTTTTGCTTCTCTCTTTCTGTGATAGGTTTGCATGGAGATGATTCTTGGGAGCTATGGATTGATAGTTTTCATCAACTCCAATATGGTATTAGAGCTCCAGATCTTCATGCCCTTGTTCTCTTCATGAGAGATTTGACCTTGTTCTTTAAATCTGTGTTTTTGAGAGGTTTTTGTCTCAGATTTTATTATTTTTTGGGAGGATTTTTTGTTTGGAGCAGTTTGAGAAAAAAATGACATTTGGGTTGTGTGCGAAATACCCCCAAAACCTCTATTTTCATATAAGGCATGTCTTATTTGGACACAGTTGGAATCTGGGCCCTCTTTTTTGCTTGCATGACTTTGGCACATTTTTTGAGGCAAAAATTTACCTCGGTTTCCATGCTGCTGACGTCAGTAGCCATAGGCCCCAAGAATTTTTAATATTTTTTTAAAAATAAAAAAAATCCTTTTTTTGTGTTTTTTTTATATAAAAAAAAAACGTGTTTTTTTTTATGTTTTTTTTCTTAAAAAAAAAGCATAATGTTTTTTTTATTATTTTTTTTCATTAAAAAAAATTAATATTTTTTTCTGCCATTTTGGTGGGAAATCTAGAGGAAGTATTTTTTTTTGGAGGAATAGCCAGTTTAGCAGGGCTCTGCCATTTTTGGCTGAGGTTTCATGAGGTTCACTTTTGTTTTGACCTTCCGGTGGTTTTTTGCTCCTATCTGGAGCAAACGGAGACCAATTTTTGACTTCCTTATATCGCTGAAAATCTCTTTCTGAGACAGATGTCTTTCTGGAGGATAGAGTTTCTGATTTTTCCATCTTACAGGATTTTTTTCCTGTCAAAGTTAGGGTTCTATTTTGCACTTTGGGAGCCATATCTTGCTCATCTGGACTCCTTTTTGTGACTTCTGCATGGGGTCAGAAAGCTGCTTCTATTCTCTTTCTTATTCTATGGGTCTCACACCTAGATTCTACTCCATGTATCTATGTATTCATTTATTTCTTTATGGCATTCTGGTAGATATCATGGATGTTTTAGGTCCTGGGATCGATGCAGTGGTTGGTACCTATGCATTTCGGTGAGATGGATCATTTAGCATATGGACACTCTTCTTTCATTCTTGTTTTGGAGGAATTCTTCCATCTTTGATGGATCAACTCTTTAGGCTTTGTTTAAAGTCTTCTTTACCTGATCATGTTCTATTACTGTGGAGGTTCCTGTAGTTATTTTTCGATAGTGTTTGCAGCTTCATGCTTCAGAGGAGTTCTACATGTTCTTTCTTTGTTCCTATTTTCTGGGACTTTCTTTAGTTTGGAGGCTTCTTCAGTCCTTCCCTAGGCTTCATCTCTTTTTGGAGTAGGGTTTTTCCCATGTGGTTTTTTTTATTTCTCCTCTTTACAGATATTTTTTTACTTGGGTACCTCATTAGGCCTTGTTGCCGGGACCCATTTTCCTGCTTTTAGTAGTTGTTTCTAGGTTCTAGCTTCTCCCTAAGTTTATCATAAGGGGGGTGTTAGAGTAATAAAGTGATTCCACATATTATTTAAATTATATTGATTTAATTATTAAGTCACTTATTATCTCTCTTTTACTTAAGCTAAACTTTAGGTATTTAATAATTAATTCTTTTATTAATTATTATTATGCAACCTAGCTATTTCCCCTTTAGGGTTTTTTGGTATCCTTTTATAAGGATTCCCTCTTTGTAAATTATTCAATTCGATGGTTATTAATTAATTGAGGATGTTATTGTATTACGAGTTTTTCTACATTGTTTGCACAATATGTTTCCTCTTCCATCGATCTATGATTTTTGGCCTCCATAGCTTTTTTGCTTCTCTCTTTCTATGACAGGTTTGCATGCAGGTGATTCTTGGGAGCTATGGGTTGATAGCTTACATCAACTCCAATAAAGAATTCCAAGTCATTTGTAGAGGATCAACAAACTTGTGTAGTAGTGTGACTACAAAAGCTCATTGTTGGACAAACATTGGAGCCAATTTCCTGGTATTGTGATAATCAAAGTCATGAGAATGTTGCCCCTGTTGAGAGGGAGTCTCAAATGAGAGGGAGTCTTAGCATTAAGATGATATTTTATGTTTTTGAATGACTTCTTCTCTGAGAGGGAGAAGTTTGAGGTGCAATCCTTTGTTAATGAGTTCTTCTCTGAGAGGGAGAAGTTCGAGGTGCAATCCCTTGTTAATGAGTTTTTTGTGAGGGAAAAGTTTGAGGTGCAATCCCTTGTTAATGCATTCTTCTTTGCGAAAGAATTTTGAGGTGAAAGCCCTTGTTCCACCCTCTGGGAGTAGCTATGGTGGAACCACCCTCTGGGAGTAGCCATGGTGAATGTCATGTGAGAGAATTCATGGCTTAGTTTTCTGTTCTTTCACCCTCTGGGAGTAGCCATGGTGAATGCCATGCTAAGATGACAATATTATGTTGAGAAAATTTGTGGTAAATTTTTGTTGTTGACACACATGGATGTAGCCATTGTGTTTTTCGTGATGATATGAAATCTGCAAATGATATCTCCTTTGCTAAGAGGGAGTGTTGATGTTTGTAGCTACAAGAGATATCCTAATTACCTGCATGGTGCTATTTCATATACTTGTGTTTGGAAATATGAAGAGACATTTTTGAGGGTATGAAGAGACATGTGTTTGGAAATATGAAGATACATGCATTTGGAAAATGAAGAGACTTTCTATTATGATATGAAGAGTCTCTCAATTCAAGATATATATCATTGCTTTGTGTGATGAGATGATTGCATTTAGTTAGAAGCATTGTACTCAAGCATCTATTATTTAATAAAAGTGATATACTTTTTGGTGTGGCTAGGTTTTGCCCTTGAGTAGGAGGGCTTTCCCAGGATAAATCTTTATGTCTCAAGTCTTTATGTGTTTTTGATTTACCTATTATTTATTTATGCTATTCTAGTTCTAGAAAACTTAACAAGAAGGATAGGAAGTGGTATGTTGATACTCCTACAATTATAGCCCAAGAAACAGGATATATAGGGCTTTAACCCTATTTCCTATGATAAAAAAAACTAAATTATAGATGGTCCCCCCAATATCAACCTTTTATTTCAACTGAACACTTTCAAATTGTTTGGAAAGCAGTATTGTTCCCCAATATTATACACTTTTCTTGGTGGGTGAGTTACTGAGATTTTCCAATTGGCAACCATTTTTCCAATCCTTTTAAATCATATCCATTTACTTGGCATAATTTTTTGGTAGATGATGAGGCCACATTTTTTCCTGAATTTTAGACGGTCCCCCCAATATCAATCTTTTACTCCATCCGAACACTTTCAAATTGTTTGGAAAGTAGTATTGTTCCCCAAGATTGTACACTTTGCTCGGTGGGTGATTTACTGAGATTTTTTAATTGGAAATCATTTTCCCAATCCTTTTAAATCAAATACATTTACTTGGCATAATGTTCTTGTAGATGATGGGGCCGCATTTTTGTCTAAATTTTCCTAACTATGTCATGCTTTTAAGTAGTGATTATTTTTTTTGTCTAGAAAGATAAGTATACTACTTTATTTGTTAATAATAAATATTGTTGTTAATTCCATTTTTTCTACTTTCCATGTCATTGGTTGTTTCTAATGTCCTTGTGCAAATTCAAATTCAAATTCAAAGCAACTAAGTGACCTTGGAGGTGCAACACCTTTAGAATTCCTTGATCAAAAGGGAAATGTACCTTGAACTATTTCTAGAGATATTGCACACTTTGACTCCTTGCAGCAAATACCCTACAAGGGCCAGAAACAAGGCCACTCCCAATTTGCTCACACCACTCTCAAAGTCATCGAAGAAGATCTTCTCCACTACCATTTGGGCATCTATCTAGCTGGTCTTTACCTATTTTGACCATCAAAGAGGATGGTCACTGCTTGCTTTCACTCCTCATGCATCCTCTCAATGGTGTGGTTAGGCCCCTTGAGCAACCAAGGCAAGTTTCCTTACCTGGATTTCACCATTTCACTATCGAGGATTTTTTAATTTCCATTGCCTGGCAAATCAAGATATGCAACTACAAGAGTCCCTTAAAGAGGGAGAGGACACTAGTCCCACTGGATGGGAGCCTATGGATGATGGAAAGAACATACATAATGGAATATGATGTAACCCTAATGGCCAAGACCCCTTCTTGTCCACCAATTTTATAGAGTTAGCTGGGTAATTTTGGTTAGAAATTTATAAAATTTAAAGTTGACATTATGTAGATATTTGTTTCCATTTTGAAGGGATAGTATTTGATGTAATGATTATTTCCTTTGGGCAACACAATATTTTGTTTTCCCGCTTGACCAGATTGTTTGCCTTTTGAGGCAAGATGTCATTCCATCTACACTTTTTGAGGATGGGCTATATTTATTCACATTGGTTAATATTGTATGAATCTATTTCATTCCAAATAAAATATTTAAATTATAGAAAAACAACACCAAAAAATCTCCCGTCTTGTATACATTCTAAAAAATAGTCAAACAATAAATCACTAGCTGGCTTACAACATAGAGCAAAAAAAATGTCATGCAAAGAAGAGCTGATGGAATAATAAATAAGATTTGGGATATAAAGTTTGAGGCTAAATATTTAATCCCCTTAAATTTAATATTATCAAGACTGGTTCAAAGACATTTAATTTATTTTAAGGATTTAAGTCTTGAGGTTATATTCACTTAGTTTTAGACTGATTTTTCTTTACAATGAACGTTTTGAGAGTTTTGATTTCTTTTATTGTTTTTTTACCCTAACATGTGTTACTGTAAAATAAACATTCAATGCATAATCAATAAATGATAGTGAAAAGTAAATTAATTCAGGTTTGGGACTTTGAGAAATATGCAACTGCAACTTTCTTTTGAATCCATTTTTCAACGAGCATTCCGGCTCCAATGCCTGCAATAATGTAGGCTCCGTAGTACAAAATAGTGTTGGGAAGCGATTTGCGAGGAAGAAAATAATAGTCAAGAATCTGTATGATTTTTCTGCACCTTTTAATGGGTTGCGATTCATCCAGAGTCCCTAATTTTTTCTAGTCTACTACATTATCTTTTGCTTCTGCTTCACTTCCTATCGTAGATTTATTTTTGTTTTCATCCCCTTTTACTGGTTTTGGTGCTGCCATTAATCGATTCAAGTGGCTGATGAAATGGTATTTTGGGGGGGGGTTTATGGATTAAATTTAGGGGTTTAAGAAGTCTGGAATGTGTAAATTTACAAATTTCACTCGGAACCTTGAAAAATGATCGAAGTGAGCAAAAGTTTCCTGATGAGATTGTCTTTCCTTCATTGTTTGTGAAGCCAAAGAGAACATATAAAGTACACACTCAAATGATAAATATAACAAATGAACCAATTAATTCTACATAAGTGTATGATTTTTTAAGGTTTTAATTAAAATTTTTTGTATGGAGTGGTATATATAGATAAGAAATAATGAATAATGAGGTCATTATAAAAGTTGTATAGAATATCAGGCCCCGTTTGGTCAAGGAATTAGAATTTGACTCAAAATCTTATTATGTCAAAATAAGGTTTTGAAATTTTAGTTTTGTGTATTCAGAAGATAGTTTGGACCATTTGGTTGACCCAGAAGATGAATGTGACAATCCATCTTCTACATTTGGTTGTCAATTACAAGGTTTTCTCAAGAGGAAAATATGTTATAATTTGTAAGAGGATCAGACACAAATTATGCTATAACAACAATTAGGAGAAGCTGGGCGTCCGTCTGTTCATATGGGATATATAAACTTTTGCAAACATAGTGTCCCTTCACTTCTTTGCACATATCATGTATTTGTGGCTTCTCTGGTGAAGCTTTAGCGGTGAGCTCCCTCACTCTCTCAACCTGCATGCTCCAGTTAGTCCTCAACATCACAACTATCATCTCCTTAATGCGTTTACTCTTTTGTCCGTCGTGCATTGGCTTGCTAGTCTCAATGCTTTTGATTTGTAGTGAATCATTTGGTGGCTCAACTGATTACTATGTCCCATGGATTGATCCCATGTCTGTTTCAAATTAGGAGCTGGGTCAAGTGATTATTGTGTCCCATGGAATGATACTATGTAGCATGAAATAGCCGATGGAAAGGTCTTCTTGTTCATGTGATACGAGTTGTATAAATGTGAACATTCTCGCACATTCTGGAAATAGATCTTACACAGGAAGTTTCAAGCATGGACCTGACAACCAAATTAAATGGGCTTCATAAAAATCCAAACCTTGAAGATGAATTCAAATTCCACCTCTTGGGTGGGAAGATTGCGCCGCTCGTTTTGGGCTCAAAATCAGAATTTGGGGTCCAAAACTGGGTTTTCATATTTGCAACCCAAATAGAAGATTAGGCTCAAAATCAGAAAACCCACTGCCAATTCCCAACATATTCCCACAACCAAATGGGGCCAGAGATTTTCTTGGCGGAGTCATGGGATTTTCCCATTGAAGTGGAAGTTATGTGCAGATTACTAAGCTATTTAAGAAGATAGGAGAATAAGGACCTACATTGTTGATCAAAAGAAATTGGGCAAAAGAAAGAGTGGATGAAAATAAAATAATAACAAATGGCTGGATAAGTGGAGTATTAAAATAGGAGAGTCCAAAATATTAAAGGGGATAAAAAAGTATGTTCAAGTTACATTTGAGAAAAGTATGTGGACATGGTATCTTGGGAGCTGGAAAGAGGAGTACTATATCAAATATTTCAATCCCACATATAATCATATTCAAAAGAACTATATAGGAATGGAAATAAAATGGAAAGAAAAATTTTTGATTGCCCATATGAGAACTAATTCACGCTAGCTTAGATGTGAAATTGGAGGATGAGTGATACCTAAAGAAAAGTAGGCAGACAGAAGATGTTGTTATTGCACACAAAAAGCGATAGAGAAATTATGGCATTATATCATGGAGTGTTTAACCTATAAGGATACTCAAATTGATTACATTGATACACTAAATGTGAACATCTAGAGTAAGTTTCTTGAAGAAGGAAAGATAATAAGGGTTGTAGATTTCTTGATCGAGATACACAGCAGAAGATCCAAGCTACAGAAGGAAAAAGAGATCTAGTTGGTGGGGGACTTATGTTTTGGGTTTCACTTGCTTTTTTTTTTTTCGTCTATCCATGCGTCCCATAGGGTGGTTGGCCTCACGGACATTATTAAAAGCATTCATTCAACTACTACAATATGAAAAATGTGTTGTGAATTTGAAATTTTAACTTGAATGATATTAAAAGAGTTTAAGGAAATGTAAATCAACCACATCGGAGATTTATATAACATAGTATCAATGTAACCAAAATCTATTTGGTAAAAAAAAATCATAAGAAAAGAGGTGGAGTCTATATTATCTTGAAATAAAATTTTATGAAATTCACTTCATTCTTGTAGCCAAATCAACTTCAAAAACTACTTCTACTTGGGATATCAATAATTTTATGCTTATGAACATATTTCTTTTGTAAGGATGAATTTGGAATATGCATCTTCTTTCTAGATGGACATTTCTTTGTGATCTTATTTGCGCTACACTTTGCATTATTATCATTGTATTTTATTTTGCATGTTTGTATAGCTAAAACATCTAAAAAAGAAACATCTCCAACTTGACATGCATCGCCTACTTGCATGTTTCTTAGTTGGTAAACACTCTAACATGTAAGAATTATTTCAGTGAGAACCTTACTATCTTCATCAAGAGGTTCCAGACTCTTATACCATTATTACATCAATTCCTTAAGCTAATTTTAAGTCTTTGTTTGGTGACTCATATAGAACATGATGGTTGTCATGGTCATACTTACAAAATTCATCTTCCTCGTATACATCTAGCTAGCCTACATTGTCATCTTCATAATACTCGGGTGTACCCTCTTCTTCTAGGAATTCCTTCTCATATTCAAGTGTCATAGCACAACACAAATTAATTGGTTGTGAGGCAAGTAGTATATGTCAAAAAAAAATGAAACTTGATGAAGATTAATTACCTTCCTCGAGGGATCAGGAGTGTGTCTTTTTAAGCATCCTTGGATTGCATTTTTGGAAACCATTTTCTTATTATTTGTGTAAGAATGGATCTAATTCTATGTAATAATTTGTATATAGAAATGAACCAAGGATCTAGAGGCCAATGAATAGAACAAAGACAAGAGATATGATATAGACAAGAACAAATTGTATTCTCATCAATGATGCAATAATGAACCAACTAGATATAATAATGGATGAGTAACTAAACATAATGATATACAATCTACAAGTATATGCTTATATAAGTAGGGCATGATAACTAGGAGATATGCAAGAGATAACTTATCACCCACATAAGGTGGAAGAACATGTCCACCAAAGGTGGATCAACCTGCATTGTGCAATGTATGGAGGATGGATAGGTGAAGAGAAACCCCCTCAAATGTGTCTCCCAAATCTAAAATGCGAGACTCCAGAAACAATGAGCCAATGTATGGAAAGTGGGAATACCAATCAGGAAGACAAATAGATATCTCTTATAATATCTCATTGTAATCACCAATAAGAGATGAATGGGTGATCTCAACTAGAGAAGTAGGAGTTGCAGGTGGAGTTTCTAGATCATCACAACTCTCAATTTCCACAAATTCTTGAATCTCCTATAAGGTATCACCATTATAGGGAAAAATATCTGCATCATCAAGTAGAAGAAGACAATTTGAAGTGGGATCATCTGGGAAAGGAGGAACATGTGGGTCTCCAAAATCCTCCAATACAATGGTCCAAACTATGTGTGGGCATTGAATAACTTCAAACTTGGGGTAGATATCATGGAAGAGACATGAACTAATGCTACTACCAATCAAATCTATGAGATGACCATTCTTTGCTCCATAAACATATTGCTTCAACTATGACTTTGACTCAAGAATGAGTTCAGAAAGACGAGGCAAGATATTAGGCCATCTACAATGTGTGATGATTCATTTTTCCCATGACTCATAATTATCCTTAGTTAAAAGTATGACAAAAGGATGTGTTTCATAATCCATAATTGCATTAATGATGGACTTCTTAGATCATAAAATGAGATTAATAATTGATTACCCCCCACAATACACTTTGCAAAATAAGGCAAAGTTGACTATTGATTTCAATAATTACAACTACCCAAATCAGGCTATAACAGACTCTAATGAATAATGCATAAGATCCCACAAAGATCCAAGAAAATACAAGTGTCTAAACAGGCCAAAATAAACCATATGTTCAAAGTGATATGTCCACTCACAATGTCTACAAACTAATAGCATAAATGAGAATTAGACAGAAAAATCATGCACTTAAAAAAAAACCAACACTTGAAAATGTGTTTGTATGAGTCTGAATAGAGCCTTGGAAATTGTAAAAATTAGGATTGGACAAGTATAGTCATGAAAAAATACAATTTATGACAACTTTGTGCACCAAAATTAGAAAATAATACCACCACTCAAACGTTCACAATTTTCTACCCCAAATAAAAAAAAATACTCGAAAAAAGGAGTCAAAATGAGCAAGTTATGATCCTTCAAAGTTGGACTGCAAAATCAAAAAGCTCAGTGGTGAAGGGGAAGAAATTTCAAACCCTGTTGATGTTAGAAAAATAAGTGATTAAATTTGTGGTTATATGGTCATCGCGAAAAAGACAACTTGGCATCTTTTGACAGCTAGACAGCCGTTAAATATAGGCTCATAAAAAGTGACATGTTGCAAAATAATTAGCTAGGCTTGCTAATTTGGATGCCAACAGAGTGTCTGTGTAAATGACATGGTCACTCATGCTTGAATATGACATGGAAATGGTGCTTATTTTTAAACATAACATGTGGCACTCTCCTATTGGTTGCTACTATAGACGTGTCTAATCTAGTCAAGTATCCTTTTGTCTATGTAGTAATGTGATATGATGTCATGTAGCAGTAGGATTGGTCATTGTGTATCACAGGTTGAAAGGGTCAGGGATATTAGGACTATTTAGTCCACATTTATGGGATATCTTTATTTCCAACCTTTTATATTGGAAAACGGTCACCGCTAGCTGTAAACCATGCAAACTTTTTTGTTGGTTGATACACAGTGATTTGACCACCGCTAGTTTGGATATGTGGACCATTGTATTGTCGCATACTATTTTGTGCAGATTGGGACTCAAATGTCCCATATTCACCAAGCAATAGGTATTTCTACCATTTATATTTGGGTATTCTATCATGAAACAAAAAATGAAACCACCATTTGTCATTCTTTGAGCGCATCCAATGTCAAAATTCTGAATGTCTATCGGCTTTATATTGCCTGGAAATGCTTTGACTCCCTACGGTGATATGTCGATGGTTTGGATCTAGTTTTCAGATGTCCTTTGTACACCTACAATAATGCGAGCTACACAAGTGGGTCATACGACTCGCTTAGACAAAAAAATGCCTCAAATTTGATTTTTGCCTAATATAGGTAAATTTATAGTCAAAATTGACCAAAACAGTCTCTTGGATTCAATGGCGAGGTTGACGTGACCCAAGACAATCCCAAAAATTATTGGTTCTCATATCTGCAATATTGGTCTCCAATGCTTGCACCAATAACTCTCTAAATAGGCTAATCAATGATACTCCAATGGTTCTGATACCGTGTAAGAATAGCCCTAATACCATATAAGAATTTGCATGTAGCAATGAAATAAGGATCTAGAGTCCAGTGAATATCTTAAAGACAAGAACAAACTATATTATCATCATTGATGGAATAATGAACCAACTAGATTTAATAATGAATGAGTGACTGAACTAGATGATATACAATAGAGAAGTATTTTCTCATATAGGTAAGGTGTGATAACTAGGAGATATGCAAGAGATAAATTATCACCCACATAAGGTGGAAGCACATGTCCACCAAAGGTGGATCATCCTCCATTATGCAGTGAAGTATGTACAACATGTGGATGGTGGACAAGTGATAAGTACACTAAAGGTGTAGACAACACATAAAGTGGAACGTGATAACAATTATCGCCACCTAAAGTGAAATTTCACCTACACCATGTGCAAATTAAGGTGAAAACTCCTAGGTGTCTCAAATACAAACTTCAATGTATGCATTATCCTTAGTAAGCTTAAGTAAAGTGTAATTAGTGAATATTTAATTACACCAACAATTTGGTCTTGGTTTTTTGGAACCATAATTGCAAGGTCTATTATGGAACATTTAAGCTTTGTTGAGGTGAGTAATGGCATTGTTAGAAGATACCTCCTCCTCATTTTTTGACAACTATGTATGAGAGATCCTTTGTAGTCCTCTTTAACTTATCTAGCTTGTCCTTGGTAATGAAGGTCTTACTAAAAGTTGTTACACCCGGTTTCTAAAGTAAGGATCAACTCTTTTAATGACTTTACCAAATTCTCTCATGTTTCTCCTTATATTGCTAGCCATGACATAATATTCTCTTAATTGGCATCAAATGTTTTGTGATATAAAATAGGGCACATGTATTAATTTGGCCTCATACAAGGAGACACTTTACTTATTTTCATCACAAATTATTGTTGAAATCTATAATTATGTCATTCGTCACTTTCTTTATAATAGTTGACTTGTGAATTACAAATTTTGGATCTAATTTTTCTGCATGACGCATTGAAAAACTCTCATATATACTCATACCACTTTATGCTACTATCTTAGAGGATTTTTTACTACTCTTTTCACTCTATTTCAATGACTGCACAAAGAGTTTCATTGTGACATCATCATCTTCTATTTCACATTCATGTGTCATAATGATGAAACACCTTAAGTGGTCTTTTCTAGTGAAATCATTATTACCTTGGAGATTAAACACTTTTCCTCTTATCTCATTTCAAATGGGATTACAATAACCTTGAATGCCATAAAAATTAAGTTGCATATATCTCTTCAATCATAATGGTTGTCTCACTGGATCAAACCTTTGACCATGTCTTTTGGGGTTAACCCCAATGTTTTGTCCTATATTGTGTTAAGAGTTTTTATTTTTATTTCACATTGTGTATTTGTTGATTTGGAACATTTTGTGCATTACTCTAATTTTTTTCTGTTATTGAACAACATTTTGATTTTGGTTCATTTGTTGGGCCCATTAAGACTAAGTTGAGCTTATTGCAAATCAAATTCAAGTACTTTTATTTAATGTTGTCTTTCTCTAATTTGGTAATCTTATCCAACCCTACTCCTAGGATATTATATTAATTATTGTATTGTATGTAGGGTAAGATACTATATGATCATATTTTAATGCTACTGTGATGTAAATTTTTTATTTGTGCATATGCATTGCACATGTCTTTCTTATTTAATGTAAAACGTTGTACCCATTAGGATGTTATCTCATGCTTCAACTATCATATGCACATATTAGGCACACTTAATGTGGAATTTGAGTATACAAGTACAAGGGATTTCTTCACTTGAGTTGGAAGGTTTGAGCAATTCCCCAATGGCAGTTAATTCAAACCATACTTAATTTGAGTATGGTAAGTGTCTTGTTGTTCCTATGGTAAATCAAATCCAAACTAGAGGCAATTCAATATTATATGTATGTTGTGAATTACTATTAAAAGTCAAATTTAATATTTTTGTATAATTTTATGTTTTTTCATGGATAAATGGAATTGTGTGTGTAGATGGATTTAAATCGTAATTTAAATGAAATAGATAGAATTAGTGTGTATTTTAATTTATTATTTGGCTTGGGTGAAATGAGGGGTTGTAACATCCAATCTTCTCTCATTTAATAATGCAACAAATCGATTATATAATTAAGTTAATTACTTTATGATTATTTGATTATGGATAAATAAGTTTGAATTAGTGTTATTTATAGAAATCAAATGAAAAGATGCTGATTAAATTGTGATATTATTCTAATTCCATATCGTTTATAAAAATTTAATTTGTAAAGGTTGATATGTATTATTAATATTAATAAAAGAGTTATACAAAATATAGTTAAATTTTGTGGTTTGAGACCACCGAGATATCTATGAAACACCACAAATCACCAAAATATATGCTATAGAATAACCACCTACCCCAAATTCTTCTATCAACATATAGACATTGTTTTTACCGTCCATTACAAAATATTTGACTATTCATACTTACATGTATGAACATAAAATTGAAAAAGTAACTGCATACACTCCTCAACTTCATAGATATATACCCAAATTTACAAAAATAAGTTGAATCAAGATACCAAATTTTGCAAAAACACACAAAAAATATATATGTATTAATTATTATTCTCCCCTTGATTTGGTGTGCTCACCAAATAGCCCCCCTTTGATAATTTATGTCACTTTATTGACCTTTTCACAATATCAGAGCCGAACAATGTGTCCTCACACAACATGGCACAAAGGTAGACTTTTATGAAGTCCTAGGCCACCTGAGCCTCTGCGCACTTCTTCTCCTTTTCCTCTTCAACACTCCATAACTTAAAGGGTCTCAAAGTAGGGGATACCTTTGAAACATGCACCCATTCTCCAAGCTTTGTAATGATGAAACCTTCCCCTAGTTTGGAGGTTGTTACGAAAGGCCTTGACTTGTATGCCCATTCATCCCTTGTGCCCTCTCACACCATCCAATGAGAAGTGTCCTTTTTGTCGAGCTATAAGCACCATGCAAAAAATATGGAGGCAAGGTCCACATTTGTGTGAGAACAGAATTTGGAAAACATTGGATCCTCAAACTTTAAAAAAATATTAAAATGACTCTTTGAGATCTTACCCAAAAACACCAATTGCTATTTGCATGTTCTCAGGGTGAAGTTTTCCTCCTTTATTTTTCAAATACCTATATCACCACTTCACAAGCCTTTGTTGATTATTTTGAATGTAGAGAATGTTGAAAGAACTATACCACCTTTAGAAATGAGTATACATATGCACCCCATCAAGTGTTGTCATTTATCATTAATTCAAATTCAGTAGTTTTTGTGGGTGGTGGCATCTAGATGTCACCACTCACCACAATCAATGCCTTGGATATCATCAAAGTTCCATCAACCTATAGATTATGTATGGTGCCTCCCCACTTAGATAGTATGTATTCCACTTCATTGTCTTTTAATTTGAAAATTTCAAAAAATTAAAGCCTCTTTCTAATGGATTTATTTATTTTCAAAGTCAATGCCTCTCCTTTTTAATTACATTAATCATTGTCATCGATTTTCCTTCGAAATACAAGTTCAGGATCTTTAGATTACTCGTCATTCAAACTATTGATAAAGTGACTTGAACTTCTACTTCATTACTAGTTCCTTCCATTAGTTTTCATCTCCAAATGTGATAATATGTCCATTGTGATATTGAGAAACAAATCTCATGTCGGAAGGTGTAGGGTTTCCTCTCGACACCTTATCAAAGTTAACTTTAATCCATCTCTCCTCCAACTTTGTCGGCACTACTTTCTCCATCTTGTGAGCAACTAGATCAACCCAAGGAGGACCATTAACAATACTAAACTTGAAAATAAACCATCTTGATTGAACACAACAATAAAATTAATTGAAATAAATATTGTGAGGATTTATCAAAGAGGCTGCTACACTTACCAATAATGAGATTGCATTCTCCAACATCCTGGAAATGGGTGCTTCCTTCTCTTGAAATATCTACGGATTCCTCTCCTTCTAAATTTTCCAAATGATAATTATTGTAGAGAAGATCTGTCGAATACTTGAAAATTTTGAAGCCTAGTGTTCTCTGTGCGATCCAAAAAACATTTCCTTTAAAGTGGCTAGGAATGGAAGCTACCATTCAATTTTTTGCAAAACAAAACTCCAACATTGGGTTGTGAAGTCAAACTAAAGGAATAAATGATTCAAAGTTTCCCCACTATAATTACATAAAACACATTTGAAGGGACCTGAGAATCCATTTTTTTGTGATCTTTCCCCTATCAAAATGTGCCCTCTAAGATCCAACCAAGCAAAGTAACCCACTTTGGATAGGTTAACTTTGTTCCAACAAAGAAGGAATGGCCAATATTTATTCAATTGTCACTACTTTGAGTAGTTTATAACCAATTTTGATTGAATACTTATGAATTTTCAACCACACCAAATGATCGTATCTTGAGAATAAGCAAGTAACACTCTCCTTTGTTAAAAATGTGTTGGATTACTTTAGATTTTTCTACCATCGGAGGTAAATTGTTCATAGGCTTCCAATGTCATTCAACCCTGTCATCTAGACTATACTCTTCTAGAAAATCAATCACTCTTGTGCCCCATTGAACTTTAGTTATTTGTTTGATTGTTTGATTGAGATGATGTTTATTACTGTTGTTTTTATAATATCGCTTCAATCCTTTTGAAAGGAAAAATGAGGAAAGAACTACATACCCTCTTTACATCCATCTATCCATACCTATTTGTATCAGACAAATAAATACTTTAATTTCAAGTGTATATAAACTTCTTTTAGAAATAAAAATTAATTGTGCATATGTATTTATATATAAATACATATGTATGTACGTATGTATATGTGTATTAAGAAGTAAATATTTGAATTTTCTAGAATTTCATTATATATGTGAGAATGAACAAAATGTTAGTAAATTGTACTTAATTTTATTTGAAGAATACAATTTGAGGAAGGATGATAATGATGTTTAAACATTATGTTTTAGTTGATAAATTATGGATTGATATGTAGTAATTGGGACATGAATCAAACCATTTTCTTGCTTTAGATAAATAAAAGTATCTCTAAGTGCATTCATTAATTATTATCATCGTGTACATGCTCATAGTATGAATGCTATGAGGAGATATCAAATAAATGGTAATTCAAAATGAGAACTAATTTCTTATTAAATAGGCTTAATCACCAAATTGTAGCTAAAAATGTTAAATTAGATGAAGTAAATTAAGCAAATTTAAGGTCTTTGTTTCAATTATTAAAATTAAAATTAAATTTGAAAAAGTTTAACTTGTAAAAATATATGCGAAGTTATAGAAACCAAAATTCACAAGTTTATTAGGTGTTGAAGTCTCTCTTGTTAACAAGAAAGTAATTTAAATTTGTCATTTTATTGTGAATTGAACAAACAAAGATATAAAGGCATACAATGCATAGGTGTCACATACATTGATAATTTGATGATAAAAGCTAAATATACTATTGGATTATTAGGAAATTGTCTTGATAATGCATTGCGTACCATTCTTGATAAATAGGAGTTAACAATATAAAATTAAAAATATCTTGTATTAGATATATTTTATGAAGAGACACATTCAAATAATTTTTAATAGCATTTTGATATCTTAAAAGAAGAAATTAAGAAACAATGTTATTGAATTGTCTCATTTTAACATGTGATATTGGCTAATCTATAAGTGTACTTATATTATTTTGAATAATACAAGTCAAGAAAGGGTATGTAGTGATGTTTAAATACCATGTTATAGTTATTAAAGCCTAGAATAGTGCATAATAATCACACTATGTATCAAAACACTCTCTTGTTCATTTAATCAAAATATTCCAGACATGTTCATTAGTGTACCATCATCGTGTCTATGCTCATAATATGAAGACAACAATGATTTAACATTTCATCCACATTTATTCTAAATGTCTATATCATTAGTTTTCTAAAATCACATGTACTATAAACATCATGGAACAAATCATCATGATATAATGAAGTGCACTAACAATACTATGGGAGGGTAACATTAAATAATTTTAACAATAATGCAAGTGTCACCAAACTCATCACTAAACAAATAATCAAGAGAATCTGATAAATCAATTGGTATAAAGAATGAATTATCATGAGTTATAGGAGGGATATTTATTTGTATTTTGTATCATGTTGTCATTTATGTCAACCTTATTGGAAAGAGGAAGTTGTTAGTTGTGTTTGTCATTAGTGTTGCCATAAATGAAAAATGGGGATATTTTAAACAATTTATGAGTTCAATATTATCATCGATGTCAACTTGATGTGTGTATTGATGTTAAATTGGTATGAGTAGAGTGGTGATTTATGTGTGGTGATTGATAGAGGTCCAAAAATGAGTATTCGGGTGTTGTTATAATTTTTGGTGATGTTGTTGAGTCAACATGTGGTGTTTCGATAAGGTTACAATATGAGAAGCTTGAATAAGAAGAAAAGAGTATTTAAAATTATCATGGGAGAATGCTCTACGTTCCTCCGTATTTGAAGATGATGAATTATGGTTCTAGATTTAATGTCTATGTTCTATGAATGTTGCACAATTATGTTTTCAGGTCCTTATCAGTTTAGTTGGTAGAGTTATGAATTTCAATTTTCTGACAATGGGGTTGTCTATCATAACTAGTTTGAATAATGCTCTTCATTGCTCTGCAACATTGGTTCAAGTGTTGTGGTTTGGAGGACATTTTTAGAGGGTTTGTGTAGTGTTCTAGTTTATAATTCAAGTCTTGGTTTTCTTCGTAAGCGAAGTTATGTTATTTTGTTGTTTAACATTATTAAATGTGTTGGTATCTAACCAACTTAGTTGATTATATTGATTGTATTATGATATTCAATCTAGTTATGCATTGAAGGATGAGTTAATAGGTTTTTATGGGTCTTACCATGGTGTGTGGAGGTCTACTTTAAATATGTGCATTGGAGGATATTTTTGGGCCAACTAATTAATGTGCTTTATTGTTTATCAACATGTTGTATTTGATGTTGACTTGGAGGATGTGTTGTAGTGTGTGGTCTATTGGAATCAACTTGGGAAAACATGTTATGATGTATTTAGGTCCCCTTTATCTTCCAAGGTGGACCGCATTGAGCACAATTGGTAATGGTGGTTGAATTTTTATAAATAATGTTTATTTCATGCATTGTAGACTTACTTAAGATTTTATGTGAATAAGTTGATATATATATATATATATAGTGTAAGGAGGTTAAAGCGGAATAGATTCCTACACTAGACTTTAAGGAGAAAATAATGAAAAATCTTTCTCAAATCTTTTCAACAATTATAAAAAATTAACAAAAATAATATAAATATCATGCATAACACAACATAGTGATTTATGTGGGGCAAACCCTTTTGGGAAAAAACCCCACACTCCAAAAGCCAAATAATATATTATTTAGAAATTAATAACAAATTACAACATACTTGCGGAGCAAGATTCTCACAAGAGTATCACCAACGAAAAATCTAGAGGTGGCTCAACAACTATGAAACTCTTACAATAAATTACAATGTCTCTCATGTGCCTAATATACAATCGATAGAAAAATATGAAACCATTAAACGGTATTACAAAATCATGGGCTAAAACCACTCATAAAAGGGCCACAAATTTATCCATCATTGGACCTTTGACCTTATGATAAACAGGGGTAAGTGCACCAAGATAGTGTGCAAAAAGTGGCCACCCACCCAAACAAAACCCAAAACACCCCTAACGTGATCATGTTACTTTAAATTCAAATAAACTAATACTAGTTAGGTTCAATAAATTCCCAATCCAAGGGTGGTGATTTTTAAATTCAAACAACACATATGAGGTTTTATTAAAACAAAATCGTGATCGAGGTTTTTAATATTAAAAACCCCAATCACATTTAACTGACAATTAAAGTTTTTCATTGTGGCCAACTGGGTCATTTTAACCCTCGACTGCACATGAAAAAAATAGCGAGGAGTCAAAACAACAAGAACTCGCTCATGTTTCTTGCAGTATAACAAATTTCCACCATGTCACGTCGTCGTAGAGGTTAGTATACCTCAATAATGCATTTTTTGTTTTTGTTTGAAGTTTAATTGTAATATAAATTTTATTTATTTTTTAATAAATTCATGACAAATTCTCAAAACACTGTCTCCGAACATAACATACAACAAGACCCTGTGAAAACCACATAAGAGAATATATTAAATCAATTATCACAAAAAAAACCCAAATTTATCAATTAGAAAGTAGGTTAAGGATCTCTGAGTTTGAGCATAATTCATCCCTTGCCACAACCTTAGAATCAATGACTTATAGTTCCAAGGAAGTTTCTAGACAAGTTACAAAATGGGGTACATATAAGGATAAATGTTGTGCCTTTTATGATTGATATTGGGTTACCATATGATGGGGTGAAAATAAAATTGATAAGTAAAGCAGATATATGTTCTCTTTTCACTAACCCTAAAACCAATGAGACCTTACATCTTGATTTAAAGATGTTTCCTATACATTGGTGTAATCACGTTAGGATAAAAAATGGTTTTTGGGATAGGTGGTGGATGGTCTTCGACCAACCCCCTTGTAATAATTATGAGGTTCCATTATATTTTTTGAGGAAACTATATTTTGATTTTATCCTTAGTGAGTGGTCAAACTATTTTGACACGAGGGAGTTCCAAGGTAGAGGTTGAGGCTCTACCTAGGACAAACCAAGGGCTCAAAGGGTACTAAACCCCAAAATCACATGCCTCTATCTACTAAACCTAGGGTTCACATCACGATCCCAGTAGTCCTGAAGGATTTTATGGAGGTACAAACTCTTTAGGAGACTACCTCATTAACTAATGTCATCATTCAACATGAAACACAATTATCAAATCCTCTTGGACCACACGATGATCCAACATAATGAATCTGATGCAGATGGTTCGACATCTCATTTGTGTACACACTACGAGGATAGATGTCAGGTTGGCACTACAAAGGATGTGGCTCTCGTAGCTGACCTGACGAATATGGTGTTTTCTAGTGGAGAGAAGATGCAAGTGTGTTGATTTGTATTTATAGTATTTTATTTATTAACCACTTAAAACTTATAAATGTAATTAAATATTCATTTATAGATCAATTTAAACTGATACATGAACAATGTGTGTTTTAGGATATACCGTGGATATAAAAATTGGTGGTAGTACACCACCACATATTCCTTCCACTTAAGTTGCACCTGTAGCTTTGAAGTTGGAGGTTAAAAAAATATAACATGTTAAAATAGATTAATACCTTTAACTCAAAATAATTTATGATAATATATACTAGCTCTCTAATGTATATTTATTTGGTGTTTGGTAGGGGTTTTTAGGGGATTAGCTTTCGTAGATTGATGATGTCATGCTTTAGCCATTGACTTTGGCCTAGAAAGCTATGCGATATCACATTTTATGCACCTCTTATTTACATTTTTATTGAATATGTGAGCCATTTAAATTAGATTTGTTAACTTATATATAATATTATATATTGATATCTCTTATGTTAATTTTGTTTCTCTTAGGGTACCCCACTTGTGTCCAGTTGATCTCGTGGGTGAAAGGCATCCTCAAGGACACCTAAATGTTAAATGGTAATTGAACATAATTTTAATTGACACAATTGTTTGTAAAGATTAAATAATTTATTCAAGCACAACTAGAATTTATTTATTCAAATTTATTATGATTAAACATGTACAAGTAGATTGATATATTCTTCTTTGTCTCTTTTATATACAGTGACAAATAGGTTTTACATAATTGATGAATGCACCTGATATGCCAGAGGTTCAAGAGAGGGAAGAGATATGTATGTCTATTTTATTTTCTTAAGAACCTCAATTGATAGTGCAAATACCAAATGCACTCTTTTATTCACAAAGTTGCATTTATTCCTATTTATCAATAATTTCTCTTCTCTAAACCTCTCAAAAACTCAACAAGCATGTATCAAACAATCCTTGAAATTTTGACTATAAATTAAAATATCATCTCGATAAACAATGACAAAATTACCCAGAATTTTTTTTAGTAATTCATTCATGAGCCTCATGGAAATGCTTGGTGTGTCGGTTGATTCAAATGACATCACCATCCAATCATACAATCCTTCCTTTGTCTTTGATTTTTTCATCCATTCATCTCCCTCTTTTATTTGTATTTAGTGATACCTATTGTTCAATTTATATTTGACAAGTACTTTTCTGCAATAATTAAAAAAAAATTTAGGTACACCTTTTGTGGCTTCACCCACTTTAGGCATAAACATAAGGCATACATGTTCATCCTTTATTCCATCCAAAAAAAATTACCATCTAAAAAATATATTCTAGTATTTTTGCGCACCTCTTCTTATGTTTCATTTACAATTTTCAACTTATGTGTCACTCCACCTTTTATCAAGAGGAAGAGTTAGCATGAGTATCGTTCTTTTTTTTCTCATCTTATGAACCACCATAATATCTTCCACTAGTTTTTTCTCCATGAAATATTCCTATTTTTTTGGTCTCAAATCTTTCATTCAAAATGTCTTCTACCTTCATTGCAAACTAGTATGCATCGTCAATAGTGGTCACTCAAACCAATCTTAGTTCTTCTTTGATATTGAGTTGTAATCCTTTTTTATACATAGCTATGTTAGAAACATTGAGAGGGGGGGGGGGGGGGANGAAACATTGAGAGGGGGGGGGGGGGTGAATCAATGTTTGTCTATTAATTACTTTTCAACAAATTAAACATAAATCAAACATACATTGAATGAAGCTTAACATAAGAACTCATAACACATGATATGATTACGGGGAAACCTTGATCAGAGAAAAAACCTAGTGGGAATTAGTACCCACAAATATTGTACTAGGTATAATGAACCTGTTAAAGTTCCTTTGCCCTATTAGAAGCAGTCTTTACAATATGAGTACAATGACCTGGTTAAAGGTTGGACCCTGTTAGGACTCTTTTACAAAACCCTATTAAAGGTATATGGCTCACTGCCCAATAGAATGAAGGCTACAACCTTCTGAAAGTTGATATACACTATATCAAAAGTGAACTGCTATGATGAAACTGTTGTCTGATCAGTTCTGTGTATGCGTGAATTCTCTTACTCTCTTAAAGAGCTATATCATATACTAACTTCATTATATTTCTCTTCTATATCTTCCTCTTACATAATAATCGACACTTGTAACATAACTTTACATTACATACTTATATGTTCATATCCGAATAGGCGCGACCCAAAACAAGATTCTAGTCAGCCCTAAAACAAAATACACAACACTTCCAAACAAGTCAGCTCAAGCGTGTTTACAACAATGATAATTACATTATTACAAACATATAATCAAAGGCGCTTAGCCATTACATAACAAAATAATTCACGCTGATCAAAATTCTAGTCAACTTCCATGCTCTATCATCTGGACTGTTGGTCTACTGATCTGCCTATAACTTCTTCGTACTATTGTTCTATACTATGCATGTCTAGATGTAGTATGTAAACATACCATAGAACATATATCTGAATGCGCATAAGTTGAATCAATCTCTTAGACGTGCGCTGATGTGCTGATTACTGTATATCTCTGTCTGCCCTGTTTCCATACTTAGTCATTTTATCTTCTAAGTTATTATAGATAGAAACTTAGTATGAATTTTTTGCCATGATGACAACACAAAATGAGTCATGCATCCTCAGGAAGTCAACTTTCCAACAATCTCCCCCTCTATCATTTATGGCAACAAAGGAATGTGGCCAAGCTTCTCAAAATGAATTAACACAAAAAATAACCGTATATCATAACGTCTTATTGATAGATACATATACTGCTTCTCATATATACATATTCTATATTACTCCCCCTTTGACATTAATGAAAAAGGTGTACAAAAACTTGTAAGTCTTCTTCATACTTACTCCATGTAAACTTCAGGGTACACAATCTGAAGAGATTGGATCTCTTTCTGCCAAAATACTTTCATTGCATCAACTGTCTGAAGATGCACGCATACTGCATATGTCAGCTTCAATTAGATCCATGCAAGGACCTTGATCATATGTTGCAATGGTGGCATCAATCTGTTTGATGTTCTCATTTAAGACTGCTAGAGATGGCGCAAGTGCATTTCTCAATTGAGTTTGTCTTACTCTTATTTTGCTGATCTCCAACTTAGCTTTCTCAATCTTTTATAACCGCCCTTGATAGACATTGTTACAGATGTTCATGTCTTGCATGGATGTTTCAACTAATTTTCTAATGTTGTCCACCATGATCTCTGCCTCTTCTACCTTTTTAATGTGCTCAAAGGTGAATTTCACTCTATCCATGCAGTATTCTATGACTTTCTTTCCCTTAGCTGCCAATTCTTTTAATATGGATTGCCCAATCTTCAAGGAGTTTAAGTCTAAGGTAAAGTTCTTTACCAATTCATTCAGTCTCCCCTTTTCGTATTCATCTTCTGCAATTCTAGTATCTGAGTCTACTAGGCTTGTAAAGTGTGATTTGAAGTTTGTTAGAATGCTGTCCACATCTTCAACTGATTGAACTTTGGCTATTTTCTTGTCTGCAGGCACTAAGTCATTCAACATTTTCACTAATTCCAAAAAGTGAGGGTTCCTCATTACTTGTTTCTCTTTTGCTTTTTCCATAGCAAGAACGCTGATCTTAATTAGGTCTTCTTCTCCCCATGCATCTAGACTTGCTGAATCAGGAGTTAACCTTGACAACAATGAGGTAGATGGTTGAGTGGATGGTGAGAATATAGTATTTTGACTGGTATCCATGCATTCAATCTTTACTGGTATCTCTTTGATTGGTGTCTCATTATCTTGAGTATCCAAGTCAATTGGATCACTGGAGGGAACTTCATCTTGTTGTGCAGATGTATCATTAGTGCACATTTCTTCAGTGCTTACAAATACTTTATCAACTTTTTCCATATACTTGTCAGATGTTGTCATGGATATCTTGATATTATCAACCACTATAGTATCTTCTGATTCTTTTTCTATATTAGAAGTTATTGTCACTGTGGGCGCTGAAACCTGTGGACCTATTATAGGTGCTTTCTGAATCACTGGTTCTGTAACCTATTTGGGAGGAGCTGAAGTTACCTTTGTAGTAGGCATCATTGATGGATACATGTGTCTATCTATAAACACTTGTGAAAATACCTTTTCAGTCTCTTTACCAATATGCACATACTCTTTATTCATAATCTGTAAAGTCCTTGTCTTGGTTCTAAGATGAGGGTTCACCAGATCTAATAGTATAGCCTTCTCATCATGCGAGGATACAAGGAGAAGATTATCCAATGTTTCTTCTCTTATCCTCATGTCTTCCTCAATTGCATGTCTTTTCATGATCTCCAGTATGTTCCATAAGTTATCCGGTATCACTATTTTGAGTTCAAGAACTGACTTCTTAAACTTGATCATATGAGATATGATCATAGAATGTATCTCAGTCTTATCCAACTCTTGATATTTGTCATAGACTTTAGAAAGTGTATCTAATCTCCCTTCATTTATAATCTTTTTCTTCTAAAAATTTAGACTAGGTCTCAATCCTACCTCAGGAGGAGCTTGAGTGTTTCTTGAGGATGGGTGATTTGTGGGCGCCTGTTTTCTTCCTCTAGTCTTCTTGCTTGGTATAGAAGGTGGAGATGAATCTAAGTCAATGGTGGTAGAGGGTGCAGGGGTGCTCTCTACTTTCTTCTTCTTCTATATTTCTTCAGCCTTCTCAATTTCTTTGGCTATCTTGGCATCTCTAGCTTTGTCAAGATCTTCTTGAGTGACTCCATGAACTTTTAGAATGCTAGATGTAATTCTCGATGCATTCCTTTTGTTATCAGCACTGTGTAAGATAGTATCCACTTCATTGGTCTTCTCTCTGTAAGTGCCCCACCTAGGCTCATTAGGATCTTTGGAAACAGATAATAGAACTTGTGCATATCCTTCTAACACATGTTCTTCCACTTCATAACCAAGAGGATGAATCCATTTGGTTCTAGGTTCGACAGCCTCCATGCAAGTGCAATATGTTTCTGCCATGAAACATATAGTTGCCTTATATTTGTCAACTATCTTATCAGATAATCTAAACCTTTTCTGCATCTTGATCCTAAATTTCTTGATATCCAAATCCATGGCATCCCTTACACTACTCTCTACAGTGGCCTTAAGTGAAATCTGAGACATTGTGGGTTTTCTCCTGTCTAGGTAAAACTTTGCAACCTTTCCAACAATATGGAAATACAAGTAGATGATCAAAGATCCAAACTTGAATTTCTTTCTCCTGTCATGCTTGATGATTCAAATGTTGTCAATCAATTGAGAGAGATCTCACATAGGTTGTATTGAGTGTTATCCTTCACCATTCTGATAGCTGCTATGACTATTTCTATAGAGACACTGTTCAACCTGCTTGCTTGCTGAAACATATAACCAAGGATCATTGTTAGAAGTTTTATATCATCTTCCTTGATAGGGTCAACTTTCATTCCATGCTTGTCACTTCTAGATAGGCAAACTTGTTCAACTTGCTTCTTGACATCTTTCCCAGTAGGAAGAACTGGTCCAGTTTTGGGAAGTCCTGTTAATTCATGGATTAGGTCTGTAGTGATGCAGATGGGAACCTCACCAATCCAGTAAAGATCATCATGTATTCTACTTAGAAAAATCTCCACCCATTTTGGCTCATCAAACTCATGTGCATTAGAGTATTCCAAGATAGGATTATCAATCAAGTGTGTGAACTCATCCTTGAATGTATAGTTAGGTTTCATCATCGAAGCCATGAGAGTGGCTATGCCATTATCTCCAATTGTTTCCTTCTTACAATAAATATACGTGCGGATGTCTTCTACATGAACAACACCTAATGGGGTTTTGGAGAAATCTCCTTCCACATCATCCACTATGGATTTGAATGGATGCTTCTTGAATACAAATCTCTTCCTCTTTGCAATATCAAATACTACTGGAGTCGCCATACTTACTTGATGATTGCTTAAATAGGGTTCCACAAAAATAAAAATGGCGCAACTGCTAGGGTTCCATTTCAACTTCTCAACCATGCTTCTTAGCCACCAAATCTGTTATGCTTTCATGCTTTGTTTCTCAGTGCTTTAGTGCTCTCCAAATTCTATGATCTTGAATGCAAATGTGAAGATGATCAAAGACTTGCATTCTTTTATAAAAGTTACTGCATTTAATGTTTGCAACCATACACAGTTTTCACATTGAATCTCAAACTTTGTTCAGAATGCATTATAGATAATGTGTGTATGCATACTTCATCCAACTATGATCATAAACATAATTTCATAGGTGCATACTCAGAGGTGAGTATACCAGCTGTGTAGGGATTCTGAGCTAGAATAGCTCCCCCTAAGACCAAGAAGGTCTATTCAAGTAGAAGTAGAGGGTGTGTCCACTGTGGATGCATCAACTACTTTGTCAAAATCATTGTCCTTCTGTAATTCAAACCAAATTTTTCTTGAATCTTCTTTTGCTTGAACAAACTTGACTTCTCCTTCTTCTTCAAATAGTGATTTATTAGGATCCTCTTGCTTTTGAGTTTTGGATATGAAAAACCTTGAGATGTGTCCAACCTTTCCACATGTGTGACAAATGATAGGAGGTTTGATGTTCTTTTTCATCATGTTGCATTGCTTTTCTATGTGTCCATTGTAGTTACATATCTGACATGTAGTGTTCTGCAAATTTATTTGAGGTTGATTTCTCTGATTGTTTTGATTCATTCTTCTTTGATTCTACTATGACTGATTTCTTTGATTTGTTCTGCAATGTATAGCCCTATGACCAAATTTATTATAGGAAAAACAATAACCATTGAAAGGTCTTACCTCTTTGCAATCTCTTGCCAAATGACCATGTTTGTTACATCCATAACAAGTTCTGTTAACTTGCTTGATTTCCCCTTTAGGTGGATCTATTTTAATCTCTGCAACATTTTCAACTTTCTTTGCTTCTAAAGATGCTTCATGTGCTTTCTTTCTTTCTTTCTTGTAATGAATTGATTTCAATTTGTGCTACACTATATCCAAGACCAGTAGTGTCACCTTTTTGTTTTTGTGCAATAAGCTGAGCTTGAAGTGAATCAGAACTTGAGTGGAGTTTATCAATCTTATCTTTTACTTATGTTTATTCAAATTCCAACTTCTTCTTTATGTTTTCCAATTCCAGGACTTTCATGTTTGCTTTCAAAATTTCATCATCTAGTTGTTTGTTTTCTTTGATCTTTTCTTCAATAGCAATTTGACTGTCTGTGAGCTGTTCATCCAGATTTTCAATTTTATCTTTCAGAGACATATTCTCTTCATTGAGATTTTTGATAATTTTCCCTAAATCACTTGTAGAACAATCTTTCAAATCTTTTCTTAATTTGTTGATAAGCATTTGTGAGCCATCAACTTTTAGTCTAAGTTATTCATTTTCTTTTTTAGATCTATCAAGATCTTCAAGAGCTGCTTCAAGATTTTTTTTCAAATGTTTTTCTTCTCTTGATTCCATGATATCCTCAAGTGGTTAAAATTATTTTCTGAGGACCAGAGCTCTGATACCAATTGTTAGAAACACTGAGAGGGGGGGGGGGGGGGGAATNGGGGGGGGGGGGTGAATCAGTGTTTTTCTATTAATTACTTTTTAGAAACTTAAACATAAATCAAACATACATTGAATGAAGCTTAACATAAAAACTCATAACACATGATATGATTACGGGGAAACCTTGATCAGAGGAAAACTCCATTGGGAATTAGTACCCACAAATATTGTACTAGGTATAATGAACTTGTTAAAGTTCCTTTGCCCTGTTAGAAGTAGTCTTTACAATAATAGTACAATGACCTGGTTAAAGGTCGGACCCTGTTAGGAGTCTTTTAAAAAACCCTGTTAAAGGTATATGGATCATTGCCTAGGCTCACTACCCATAGGATGAAGGTTACAACCTTCTGAAAGTTGATATACACTATATCAAAAGTGAACTGCTGTGATGACACTATTGTCTGATCAGTTTCGTGTATGCGCGAATGCTCTTACTCTCTTAAAGAGCTATATCATATACTAACTTCATTATACTTCTCTTCTATATCTTCCTCTTACATAATAATCGACACTTGTAACATAACTTTACATTACATACTTATATGTTCATATCCGAATAGGTGCGACCCAAAACAAGACTCTAGTCGGCCCTAAAAAAAAATACACAACACTTTCGAACAAGTCGGCTCAAGTGTGTTTACAACAATTCTAATTAAATTATTACAAACATATAATCAAAGGTGCTTAGCCATTACATAACAAAATAATTCACGCTAATCAAAACACTAGTCGTCTTCCATGCTCTGCCATCTGGACTGCTGGTCTACTGATCTGCCTATAACTTCTCTATACTATTGCTCTATACTATGTGTGTCTGGATGTAGTATGTACACATGCCATAGAACATATATCTGAATACACATAAATTGAATTTATCTCTCACACATGCACTGATGTGCTGATCGCTATATATCTCTGTCTGCCCTGTTTCTATACTTAGTCATTTTATCTTCTAAGTTATCTTAGATAGAAAATTATTATGACTTTGTGTGGCCCGCTATGATGATCTAATTTAATAGACTCTTTTATAGTTATTTTGTTTGATTTCCTCAAACTTTTCATCTTCATCAAGGGCTCCAACTCACAATCAATTGGAATAAATTATCACTTCATTTTATCCCATTTGACTAACTTTTACTTCCTCTTTTATTTTTCTCTAATTACACATCTTTCTACCAAATACCAACATGACCCTTAAGGTTGGTCTTGACAAATATGACCCTCTTAGGATCTTCTATTTCTTCATATCCAAAGTATTCAATATCATTAATTCAATCTACCAATTCTTCAAGATTGACAATACCTAAATATGGAGAGATATAAATCTTTGACATCTTCTCAATTTTCTCTATGGCTTTTAACAATCTAACTTGTTCAAGTTCATCTTCATTATCTTCTAATTTTTCATCAACTTGGGCTACAACATCTTCATCTTCACTTTCATCTCCTCTTCTTGGTTGAAACCCTCTCTTTAACTCCTCTTAGTTAGCATTATTTTTCCTTTCAAATCGATGAATCCTTCCTCTCTAACTACAACATTTGTTATCATTTTTCATACAAGAAATAGTCATAGTTGCTTCATCAATGATGATCCCTCTTAGGAGTATAGGAGAACCATCTGAGGCTTTAGTACACATTTTTTCTATATATATTAAATATATACATTTAGATAGAAGTACATGCATTTTTTTTTTTAGCATTTTTCAACTATATATGTTATTAACTTGTATTAATTGCATTTTACCTACTGCAAACCCCTTCATGATTTTTCAATAAAAAAGATCATCTACCTTTCCATTTTTTTAGGATTCTTGATCATCAAAGAAGGGGTCCACTAGTTTTAAAACACACATCAACAATGAGAGAAACACATGAGGTAATCAACAATTCAATTGCAAATAAATTATAGCTGAATATATAGTTATTTTGAGAAATATAATCTATTTTTGACAAAAGGTAATCTAATTAGACATTTGAATAATTGTTGTGCATCCATCTACAAAGCCATATACTACTTCGAAGAGGCTCAATTATGATGATCCACCACAACCATAGGATTTAATATAAACATATAGTGTTACTTATGGTCATGGAAGGACTAAAACATGTATATATTTAACATTTTTATTGCATATCGATCTTGACATCACATGTGTTGTTATGAAATTTAAAAGTGCAGAAAACTACAAAGAAGAATATAAACACATAACACATAAATTTACATGGAAAAACCTAGTAAAATTATACCAAAAAAAAACCACATGAAAATATCTTTCAAAATTATTTCTCAAGAATTTTCACAATTACAACAATCTTCAAAATGCACTTCAAATCATCACTTCAAGTTGCATATAACAATGGAGTTGTAGAGTCCTAATTATAAATGACTTATTAAATTTAGTAAGTATGATGCATACAACTACGTGCACAACACATGCAGAAATTACTATTTCTAGTAAATCACCAAACAAACTTACTATTTATAGTAAGTCACCTCATAAAACTTGCTATTTATAGTAAGTTTAAAAAATGTTGCACCTCCGACGGGATGCCTAAGGAAAGTGCCTGAATAACACACTAGAAGTTATCCATGATGAATCAAACACAACTGATGACTCAACCACAACTAGTGTCAATCCATGATGACTTCACATTCCAAAATTCTCCCACTTGAAGTCAAATTCTAAACTTATGAATAATTCATCTACTAAAAGACCATTGCCAATGCTACCCATTATCATATAATCTGCAAACCAAGAGAACTTCTGCACCAAATGAAATTCTTTGTACTCATAGGCTTCATCATAATATCTACAAGGTTTATATCAATGTGAATATTGGCCAAAGATATTTTTCCTCCTTCCACCACTTCACTAACAAAGTGATATTGAATACCAATTTGCTTTGTTCTGGAATGGTATGTTGAGCTTCGTACTAAGTGTAAATCACTTTGACTATCATAATGTAAAACAATTTTGTCCTATTTTACTTGTAACTCACCCAAAAGCCTATAAAGTTGGATTGCCTCCTTGTTGGCCTAATGTTGCTGCCCTATATTCAGCTTTAGTAGTTGGATATTCCACCATTGTTTGTAACTTTGATACCCAACTAATAGCACCTCCATCTACGAAGAAAACATAACTTGTAGCAAACTTTCACTTATCTTTGTCTCCATCAAAATCTGCATCCACATACTCATTTACTTGAAGATTACTCCCACTATAACAAATAATAACTTTTGTAGTGCCTCTTAGATATCTAAGAATCCACTTCATAGTTGTCCAATGATCAATACCAAGATTCGCTAATGTACCAACTAATAATTCCCACTGCTTGCGCACTGTCTATCTAGAGCATACCATGGAGAACATAAGACGACCAACTATAGGTGAGTACAATACATGAGACATTTGCATCTTCTATGTTTCTATGCTAGGGCATTGTTCTGAAGATAACTTAATATGAATAGGAAATGGAGTACTAATTGGTTATGCATTATTCATATTGAATTTTTGCAGAACCTTCTCCACATAAGTCTTCTGTGACAACCATATTTTCTTATTATTTTTATCTCTATGTATCCTCATTCTGAGAATCTAATTTGTACTTCCTAAGTCCTTCATGTTAAACTCCCTAGAAATTTGAGTTTTCAAATGGACGATTCTATGCATGGTGGGACCTGCAACCAACATATCATCTACATACAAAATTAGAATGATAAAATTATCATCTTCATACCTTCAAAAATAGGCACAATGATCAACCTCACATCTACATAATAAAATCACTTATACAAACATCTTGGAGCATGTTTTAAACCATACAATTTTTTTTAATCTACAAACAAGATTCTTCTTGTCTTTTTCCTTAAAACCTCCTAGTTGCTACATATAAATATCCTCAAAGAGATCACCATGCAAGAAGGTTTTTTTAACATCTAACTATTCTAACTGCAAATCAAGACTACGAACAAGAGCTAAAACAACTTTGACAATACTCAATCATACAATAGGTGAAAAAAAAAAATCTATACCTGATTTTTGTGCATACCCATTGCCTACTAATCAAAATTTATATCTCTCCAAATGATCATTTATATCCCTTTTCAGCTTAAAGATCCACTTGTACCCAATATCTTTTCTTCCTTTGGGTAATGGAACAAGCTCCCATGTCTTATTCTTATGAAGAGATTCCATTTTTCTTCCATAACAACCCTCCCTTTGTCTCCACATTTTGTTTCACAAACCTCCTAATATGAAATAGATTCACCAACATCAGTTAGTACTACATACGTATAATTATAATTATTATATTACTTGTTAGGAGCTTTGGATACTCTTCTAGATCTTTTTACAAGAGGTGATATTGTTGGTATTGTATCATCTTAAAATGGAAGCACTTCCATGTTAAGAACATTTAGCCCTTGTTAGGGGATGTTTTTGACCTCCATCATATCATCCTCCCATTTCTACATCGTCCTCTGCTTCTGTGCCTATTTAGGACCCTGATTGGGCCTCCCCGGGCACCTTCTACCTCTCCTAGCATATTTTCCAGGGGTTCTATCCCCCTGGGTCAAGGTCAACCTCAACCTTGACCTAGGTTAGGGTTGACCTTGACCTTGACCTAGGTCAGGATCAACCTCGACCCTAACTAGGGTCCCCCTTTCAAATATGGAAGCTTGTCAGCTGCCGGGGTGTTAGATTTGAGAAACGCAAATCTTCCCAAGACCACCTACATACAAGACTGTCATAAGAAGAAGAAAAGACAGAAGAGAAGACAGAAAGATATGGGGGCCAAAAAGCCAGAGACTGGACATCCATGTTGAGAGAAAAAGCTTCTATATTCAACAATAATGAATTACAAATTACAATTCCTTATTGAAATGCAAAGAAGTGAATCCTTATAGAAGGAATCATGAAACCCTAAAGGTGAAACCCTAAATAATTATAAAGCTACCTAAGTGAAACTTAAGCATAGAGTAAATAGACTAATAATTAAATGATTTAATTATTAGCTATACTAAGACTACTCTAACACCCCCCCCTAAGTGTAACTTAGGGAGAAGAAAAATAGCTAAAGACTACTGCAGAAAGCAGGAAAGATGGGTCCCGGCAACAAGGCCTGATCAGGTACCCAAACAAGAAAGAAACTAGATGAAGGAAACTACGCCTCCAATCTAGGGAAAGGTGTCCCAGAGAGAGGAACAAGAATGAACAAGAAGCATCTCTGAAGCATGTAGCTGAAAACTCTGTCAGAAGAGACTGTTAGAACCCCCACTAAAGTGCATGACCAGGTAGAGAAGACAATGTCTGAAGAGCTGATCAATCAAAATAGGAAGCAATATAACCAACAGGTGAACCCCCCCATAATGCTGAACTGGGAGAGGTGATAGGAACACTGAAATGAAATGCCAAAAACATCTACAGAAGAAAGAACCAGGAACACCAACAGTGCAACAGAAGTGAAAAAATAGGATAAAGGGCAGTGTCACTGACACACAACATGGGCTAATGTCATAGAAGGTATGCTCACTTGACAAAGGTGGATGCACCTAAAATGGCATAAACATCATAACCCCCCATGGCACTTTATAACAAAGTGTGAGTACAAAAATCATACAAGGAGCTCAAAATCTCAGAAATACAGAAGTAGGCACTTTATCTCAGTGTGTTTACAGAATAAAGATGTATTAGAAAAAGCATACAATCTCGAAAGTCAGAAAGAAGAGTGAGCTAGAATATCAGAATAGGAGATCCCAGAACTTGTAGAACCAAGTAATCCACCAGAGTGCATAAAATGCCAAGCTCAGGGGAGAGAAAACTTAGAGTAGAATCTAGAAAATTTTTTTTTGCAACTGAATAGATCACTAAACCAGCTTTCCGACGATATCTGGTTTGCCAAAAACGGAGTCCGGATGAGCCAGATATGACTCTCGGAAGGCAAAAGCAAATATCAGACTTTGACAGAAAAAAACACTGTCAAAATAGCAGACCCAAAAAACCAAATCACCATAGTCAGAAAGAGTTCAGAAAGAGCTTTCTGACGATATAAAGAAGTCTAAAAAAGACCTCTGTATGCTCCAGATATCGCAAAAAAGGCCCAGGTACCTCTAAAAACCAAAAAAGGTCAAAAATAAGCCCCAGGGGCTAAAAAAATGTGCCCCTGGGTGCATGGAACACAGGGGGCTAAACCCGGGCCCCTGGTTGCCCATAGGACCGATCGCTGGGCAGAAAGGCTCGCAGGGGCTGGCAAAAGGGTCGCCGATGGCGGGGCCAGGCGGAGCGGCGATCCGGTGGCGGGATCGGGCCGAGCGGGGCGGTGCAGTTGCGCGAAGGGCAAGAGCCAGTGGGGAGGGGCCGTGGAGTTGCTGAGTGGCGGGGGCCGCAGACTGGCGGCGGCTGGTGGCTGAGCGGCGGGGGCCGCGGAGCTGCTGCCGGCGGTGGCTGAGCGGCTGGGCCGCAGAGCGGTGGTGGGTGGCTGCTAGGCGTGGCGCAAGTGGCGTGGAGGCTGCTAGGCGTAGCGCAGGTGGCGCGGTGGTGGTGCGCCCAAAAAAAACCACTCGCGCTATCAAACAATATTTTTTCTAAATTTTTTTTTATTTTTGCATCGAAAAATGTGTCCGTACGGCCTTAGAAGGCCAAGAAAATTCTCCCAGAGGCTCCGGTGTCCAAATCGGACGTGCCTTATATGGATTCTAGGGTTTTTGGGCCTTCTAGATGCAACTGTGAGGTCGGTTTTGCTCCAAAGTGCCTCAAAAAACAAAGACCCCTAGATCCAATAAAAAACACCGAAAAAACTTCTAAAACCCTCTGTTGCTTCAACAAAGAACGAATAGCCAGCTGCAGAATGGCTCTGATACTATGTTAGATTTGAGAAACGCAAAACTTCCCAAGACCACCTACATGCAAGATTATCACAAGAAGAAGCAAAGACAAAAGAGAAGACAAAAAACTATGGCGGCCAAAAAGCTAGAGACTGGAAATCCATGTTGACAGAAAAAGCTTCTATATTCAACAATAATGAATTACAAATTACAATCTCCTTATTGAAATGCAAAGAAGTGAATCCTTATAAAAGAAATCATGAAACCCTAAAGGTGAAACCCTAAAGAATTATAAAGCTGCCTAAGTGAAACTTAAGCATAGAGTAAATAGACTAATAATTAAATGATTTAATTATTAGCTATACTAAGACTAGTCTAACACGGGGGTCATCCAAAATTCAATTTTCCCACTTCCGGGTCGGCTATTTTGGGTTCCAAAGTGTTGATTCCTAAATTATATTTAATATAGGTCCTCTTCTAGGGACATGGGTTGTATTGGAATTTAATTATCCTATGTCGACCTCCTTAGAAGATTGTGCCCTAGTTTCATATAAAAGAGAGCCTTCTCCTCTCATTTTCTCTAACCATGATCAAGTAACAAGTGCTAAGGCAATTAAGCATTCAAAGGACATTCAATTATCCATTGTTTTACATATTTCCAAGCTTTCAAGGTGTTCAATTATTCCTCTCAAGCATTCAATTTCTCCATTGAAGATCAAGGATTCAAGCTTTCAAGCCTTTGAAGGGATTAGGTGCAAGCATTCAAGATTTATCATTCAAGCCCTAGATGTAGTCATCATGTTGGTGTGATCTTCCTTCAAGATCCTTTGTGCATCCTCAAGACTCTTTCATAATCTCTTCAAGGTGGATTCCAAGCATACAATCATGGAGGTTTATGGTTTCTAAAGTCCATGCTTTCATACTTTTATATTTGCTTACATTTGAATTACAATTGCATATCTATTGAATATCATAGCTTCATTGTTAGATTCAATTCTACTACTTGTTAGCATTCTATACTTTATTGATTTCAAGGTTAATTCCTAAATTAGGGTTTGAATAAGGCAAACCCCTCCCCCACAACAAACAAACCTCTTTTTCTTGTAGGTACAGGTTCAGGATTGTGGATTTGGATACAGATTTGGATGCCCTTTTCGAATTTCTTTCGGATGATGCGAACAAATTCTCTGTCAGACTTGTGCAGGTCAGGGTCAACATTATTAGGTCAAGGTTGACATTTGTGGGTCAAGGTCAACCTTTTTCAAAAGATGACATCAGAACAGAAAAATATTTCTGGGTTTTGTTCATCTATGCATTCCGGTTCCAGATCGTACTTCAGTTTTTCTAGAAATAGTCTACAGACCTTAGAAAATAGAATTATTTGATCTACAAATTTGTAAGGTTGGTTCTTCTTCCTATCCTTTTCAATTACTATAATTAAACATACTCATTTAATCAATTAGCATAATTTAGGATCCCCTTCTTTGTTCTCTTTCTGAATAGTTGATTCATTTGTGCATTAACCCTTCTTTTGGGTTGATCAACTTGGATCTTCCATTTTTGCATTTGAGGATAGAAAAGGAGTATCCTATCTTCTCCCTAATCACAATTATAATATACAATCAATACAATTCAAATTAAATGTAAAGTATGGTTAAGGGATTTAACACACTTTAATAAAATCAAACAACAATTAACCAATAACCTTTCCCCACCTCCCTCTTTTCACCTCTTTACATTTTGGTGAACCCGCGATAGACAACTCCTTCTCTTTAATGTTAGATTTACATCTTAGATTACAATTTGCATTTATAAAATCCAAAAACACTTCTCTCATTTTCATTATGAAATTCTTTTGGTGTATGGCTATTTTTCTCATTATGCTTCTTTTAGCATCTCTTTATAGTACCTATGATGTCTATGAGAGTGTCATCCACTTTATCATGTTTGTTAATTTTCATGTTTCACTCACTTATGATATTTTAAGATTGACCAATACAGTCTCCCTACTTTCAAAACTTTAATTAAGGATTTGTGTTGTGGACTTATTTCTCTTTTGGATTATGTGAAGAATTTGGTAGATGATACTCCATTACCTAATCTTCCTAATCTTAACCTTCCTAATCCAATCCCACTCTTATTCTTCCATCTTCCATCCCTAGTTCTTCTCATACTTTTGTTAAGGCTCAAACTATGGTACAAGACGAGGATGTGCAAGAATTTCTAGATTTACCTTCTCCTTCTTATCCCGTTCATGGTGATAATAAAGGGAAATCCAAAGAAAATTCTCCTAAAACCATTGTTCCACCTTACACGACATTCTCTCATGAGCATCATAATCAATCATCTCCCATAGATGCTATACAAGATAGGTATACTATTGGATACACTATGGTAGATAAACAAGGTTATACGGGTTTAGGGCTTGGTGTTAATGAACATGGCATTAAAAACCTGATTCACGTGTCTCCTAAAAAAAAATGCATGGTATAGGCTTCCCGCCTTCTCAATTTCATGTGGCTAATATTAACTATCATTCTCCTCTTGATATTCTTCTTCCAACACCTACCTTAGATCATCTAGATACTCCTCAAGATGTGGCTAAGAAAGTGTATGTCCAGCTAATGAATTCCAAGAAAGAAAGCTTTAAACCTATTCTGAAAAATGCTTTACATAATTATAAATTTCCTTTTCATTATAGTAATAAACATTTTCTTGCTGACTACATACATTTCAAGCTATATGTCAGAGAAAGAGCTTCTTTTGGAATTATATCTTATTCCTGAGCGGTATTACAATTTCTTCATAATTTTGATATAGGGTATTCCCCTCATTCTTCTACAAGTTAGATTGCATTTATCCTCTTGTCTATTCACTGGGGGGGCAAGAGGTATCTTATTCTAGTCTTCTAGGATCCATTTTACTCTCAGCATATCTTTTGTGTTGAGTGTAATCGGTTATTCTTTCTATATTTTTATCCCTATAAATCACTCGTGATATCTTTTCTAAAAAAAACATTTGTTTTGTAAGGATATCTTTTTGCTATAAAATATTTTGATATAAATTGATATATCCCTTGCCTTCACACCTGGGGGACAAGGTATGTTCTTTCTTCCTCTATCTAAGGAGCTACTTTCCTTAGCTTAGTGGCATGTGTTTATCTTACAACATTCTTTCTTTATAAAGATTTTTTATTTGACTATTGATACCCTCTTATATGAGAGGTGATTGTCCTGGGTCATCACCTCTTCTTTATTTTTTAAACTATGTTTCTGATAAACTCTTTCTCTTGCTTTGGGTTAGAGTTTGATTCCTTCGTCCAAGGATTCCTCTTCCTCTTGATGACATGGGGCTTGATGATTGAATCTTTGTTCCCTCTTTTCTTTAGAAGATGACATTTTATCCTAAGCACTCCTCTCCGATAGAGCTCTTGTTGATAAGATCTCTTCCTCTTTGAGGATCCTTTTTCCATAAGAGACATATCCATTTCACGATTATCTATATTCTTAGGTGTAAGGGTCAATACTCTTCACTAAGAATATGGTGTACATTGTTGTAAAGTGGGATATCTCCTTACCTTGTGAAGTAGGTATCCTCTTCCTCTTCCTTATCCTGCCTAGTGGGTAGCCATGATAAGGAGGGGGGAATATATAGGGTCTCCCTTGTACTATATTTTACATTTATTTACATTTTACATCATGCTAAATCCTTGGAAGGTAACACACATAAGTTGCTAAATCCTGAAGAGATACGCATTTTTAATTTTATTTTTGCTAAATCCTTGGAAGGTAATGCACATAAGTTGCTAAATCCTGAAGAGATACACACCGTTTTTATTTTTACAATATGCTAAATCCTTGAAAGTTAATGCACATAAGTTGCTAAATCCTTAATGAACATGCATTTTATATTCCATAGTGATACAAGAATGTGGATCTATGGATATTTTAAAAAGATGTCAAAAGACGCATTTATAATTACAAGCACAGTTTATGGGTGAACCTGTTGAGCTCTCCCTCCTTGGTGATTCATAGTAAGGTGGGCATCTTACTAGGTGAGGTAATCACTTTCTCTTTTCTCTCTTTTTCTTTCATGCTAGCAGGATTAGATCATGAAGCTATGTTATCTATGGTGTTGTTCTTGTCTTACTTATGTAGTCATATATGTTTTCTATGTTTGACTGTTCTTTACTTTCATATCTTTATGTATGTATGTTGAGTTAGGATCCTTGGTTTGGGGGCTCATATCCCTGACTTAGTGATATTCTACCTTGTTGCAATCCACCAGGATCTTTTTCCTCTAACTTTACCATGAGCACGTTCGATTTTCATACTCTCGCTAAAGTGGGGGCTTAATGTATCATCTTAAAATTGAAGCACTTCCATGTTAAGAACATTTATACCTCCTTAGGGGATGTTTTTGACCTCCATCATATCATCCTCCTGTTTCTACATCATCCTTGTCAAGCCCCGCAAGGGAACCCATGAGGACAACCAACCATCACTTAGGGATGCGAATTTTTATTTTTATTTTAAAAATTATTTATAAACTGAACATAATCGCCATAGGCTCCCTAACACTACTATCCAAGAAACACAACTAATTATTTCACTTATATATATTATGAGTCATCCATTAAGGCATTAACTGAATTGTTAAAAACACTTGTTCATTCCTTTACTTTTGAATTTAAGTTCTAGAGATAATCTTATCATCATTCCTAACACTTTAGCATGCATCTATGCTAGACATCTTTAAATAAACTTTAAGACATATATTATTCTTTCATCCATTATTTATATATCACTTTTCATTTAAGCTTTCCAGTAAGAGACTAACATTTGATAGGTATGCAATACCCTAAGTATTTCATTGTTCCATACACGTTTGAGATACATAGTAATCATAACCCAATAGTGATTTCTATAGCTATCTTAATCCATTGATTTATCATTTCACATTAATTTTTCTATGAACCTTACATCAAAGCATA
Organism: Thuja plicata; assembly: GCA_018584345.1. NCBI lineage: Eukaryota > Viridiplantae > Streptophyta > Pinopsida > Cupressales > Cupressaceae > Thuja > Thuja plicata. The sequence continues at coordinate 2,991,729 of MU225083.1, read as the reverse complement.
ATGCGTTCATTCATGAATATATCATTGCATACTAATTCTAAAACCATTAGTTGAATACCATAATGTCGTAGGAAATGCAAGAATAAATAACCTAAACAAATATATTTTCATATTGATAAAATATAATCCTTTCCCTTTTCTTTCACCTAGATCTACCCGTATCCTTATACATTGCTT
>MU225083.1:2965639-2987951 GCA_018584345.1 Thuja plicata | reverse complement strand
AGAAGGTAAGGAAATCATTTGTATAAGTTTGTATGTGTACCAAAGGATCCCTGAAGATAGTATTATTAGGATCAACAAGTGCTAGATTATGAAACTATAAGAGTGAGCTATTGGAATAGTTCAAACAGGTATCACAAGTATCTAATCATAACAAGAAGCATCAAAAGGTCTTACCATACTCAACAAAAATGGAGATCTTATATTAGGGTTAGAGGGGTATTACAATCCTCTACTTTTGTGCCTGTTTAGGACCCTAATTGGGCCTCCTTGGGCACCTTCTACCCCACCTGGCATATTTTCTAGGGGTTCTGGCCCCCTGGGTCAGGGTCGACCTTGACCCTGACCAAGGCCCCCCTTTCAAATTTGGAAGCTTGTTGGCTACCGGGGGTCATCCAAAATTTAATTTTCCCACTTCTGGGTCGGTTGTTTTGGGTTCTGAAGTGTTGATTCCTAAATTATATTTAATATAGGTCCTCTTCTAGGGGCATGAGTCTAATTGGAATTTAATTATCCTATGTCGGCCTCCTTAGAAGATTGTGCCCTAGGTTCATATAAAAGGGAGCCTTCTCCTCTCATTTTCTCTAACCATGATCAAGTAACACGCGCTAAGGAAATTAAGCATTCAAAGGACATTCAAGTATCCACTATTCTACATATTTCCAAGCTTTCAAGGTGTTCAAGTCTTCCTCTCAAGCATTCAATTTATCCATTGAAGATCAAGGATTCAAGCTTTTAAGCCTTTGAAGGGATTAGGTGCAAGCATTCAAGATTTATCATTCAAGCCCTAGATCTAGCCATCATGTTGGTGTGATATTCCTTCAAGATCCTTTGTGCATCCTCAAGACTCTTTCATAATCTCTTCAAGGTGGATTCCAAGCATACAATCATGGAGGTTTATGGTTTCTAAAGTCCATGCTTTCATACTTTCATATTTGCTTACATTTGAATTACAATTGCATATCTATTGAATATCATAGCTTCATTGTTAGATTCAATTCTACTACTTGTTAGCATTCTATACTTTATTGATTTCAAGGTTAATTCCCAAATTGGGGTTTGACTAAGGCAAAAACCTCCCCCAGAATAAAAAAATCTCTTTTTCTTGTAGGTATAGGTTCAGGACTACGGATTTGGATATAGATCTAGATACCCTTTTCGCCTTTCTTTTAGATGGCGTGAACAAATTCTCTGTCGGACCTATGCAGGTAAGGGTTGACATTATTGGGTCAGGGTTGACATTTTTGGGTCAAGGTTGACCTTTTTCATAAGATGACATTAGAACAGAAAAATATTTCTGGGTTTTGTTCGTCTCTGCATTCTGGTTTCGGATCATACTTCAATTTTTCAAGAAATAGTCTACAGAGCTTAGAAAAAAACATTCCTTGATCTGTAATTTTGTAAGGTTGGTTCTTCTTCCTATCCTTTTCAATTACTGTAATTAAACATACTCATTTAATCAATTAATATAATTTAGGATCTCCTTCTTTGTTCTCTTTCTGAATAGTTGATTCATTTGTGCATTAACCCTTCTTTTGGGTTGATCAACTTGGATCTTCCATTTGTGCATTTGAGGATAGAAAAGGAGTATCCTATCTTCTCCCTAACCACATATACAATATACAATCAATATAATTCAAATTAAATGTAAAGTAGGGTTAAGGGATTTAACACACTTTAAGCAAATCAAACAACAATTAACCAATAATCTTTTCCCCTCTCTTTTCACCTCTTTACAGGTATTAAGGAACACTCAGAGAGGGGGTGAATCAGTGTTCTGCAACTTTTAAACTTATTAATTTGATGTTTCCACCACAAAGAAAATGAAATAAAGAGAAAATAATTGAAACAAAGAACAAGCATCCACAACATCATAACACCATGAATTTTTATCATGGAAACCCTGTTAAGGGAAAAAGTATGGTGGAAATGGAACCCACAAAGATATACTCTGCAAAAATATATCACCATGTTAAAGGTTTACAAAAGGAATGCACATGCATTCAAGCACATTGTCTAGAGCTCATTGATCAATTAAAATAAGGGCTACAATCTTGGGGAAGTCTTACTTCCTTACTAAATATATGGACTACAATCCACAATTGATGAATTGGATCACAACATCTGAATAGGAGAAAGCAATTCCATTTAAGTACAATAAACTAAATCAATACACTTTATCTGTTGAATCAAACCTTTGATAACATACCCTTCGCATACATTGAAATCACATCATTAATTAGATCAATAAAGTAACTTGATCTTACATGTCCACAAAAAAAATTAGTTCAATATTGGGTTGGCCTCAAGGACATATTACAAAAATATTGTAACATGTATATAGTCGGTTGAATCTATATGAAAAACATAATGTATACCTCAAAAAAAAACACATAATAAATCTCCCATGTCATCTCATCCACTTCAAATTTGAAAACAAATCAAAAAGTTGATATGTTAGGAGATCATAACATTTTGTTGACTTTTGTCTATGTTCTTTACATCTTATCATAAAATTGATACTTAGATCCTCATAAATTGTTCCAATGAAAGCATCAAGTGTTTTAGACCTATAATAAGGTAGTCTAGAGATTTATTAGGCTTCACCTTAAGTCCTCTCCTCATAATGCAAAATTGTGTATGTGCACTGGACCTTTTACTGAACATAATCATCTGCATTGTTTCTTCCATACTTAGCAAATTTTACCTTCAATCAATCGGTGTGACCAGAATGAGTGTACCTAGCATGTGGAATCTATATAGTTCTCATCAATTACAACATCAAATACCTCAAGAGCAGTGTTTCTTTCCAACAATATCCCCCTTTAGCATTGATATCAATGCTTAGTGAAAATTGACTAAGTGTCAAAAAATGCCAAATATACTAACTGCTCTGAAATCAAAGTTTCACATGCTCTCCCACTAACTCCCCCTGAGATGAATAAATTATTTTTCCCTCCATATCTCTCCCCCTTTGATATCAATGGAAAAGGTGGGGGTCCACAACCAAAAATATTCTACTAAAACTCCTATATATATCGCCTATATACAATTATATTGTTTATACTTATAAGAGCTTAATAACATCAGAAAATGTGCACCTTAAAGCAAAAAAATATCCATCCCAACTCTTCTTCATGTTATTAGTGATCTAAATCTAACCACATATGTAATATGTAAGCTTCTTTTTTGATTAAAGGCCAAGTGTATTAGGTGAGTTGTATGTTACCTCTACTTCTCTCAATCCATTGAACAAAATGACAATATTAGGATCTAACAAGCTTCTAAGCTCATCAATCATTGCAATCACCCTTTACTTCTCTATAATAAATATTTTAATTTTATGCATTTGAGAAATGACTTGCACTTCATGACTAGAAACTGAAATTGTCAAGGGATCAAATGACGTTGACAATTCAGACAGTTTGTTTTCACCCCGCTTTATCAATTTCTCTAAGTCATCAACACATCTAGGAGGTAATTCATGCTTTGTAAAGATTTCCATCTTTAGATAATGCATATTTTATCCTTTGCATGCCAACTCTTAAAGATCTTCCATCCTTTGCATTCAAAGCACACAACTGATTGTATCTCTTCTCATCAAACTCATTCTTCACTTTGATCATAGCAGAATTTTCTAATGAATCAAAATGTGTACTTACTGCATTGATTAAGATCTTTAGGTGACCAGATGGAGTTTCATTACGATCCTTCACATATGTAGGCATGATCTTCTCTAATACATTGGATGTAAGACCCAAAAGTTCACTATCTTTGATATGTGTTTTCAATATTTCCTTCCTTGCCTTTTCTTGAGCAACTGATCCAAGTCTCATCATTTAAATATGATCAAGTGTATTTAGGCTGATCATACCTTGAATTATCTCTATTTAATCCATGTTTTTACTCTCCTCTTCTAAAAAATCCTTCACTTCCTCAGCAGCGTCTCTTGCCTCAACTTTGACTTCAGTCATCTTCTCCTTTGTCACTTTCTCTTTCTCAACTTCCATTTGAACTGACTGGTCTACAAATTTATCTTTCTCTCTTTCTCCTTTATCTTATTCACCTTTCTATTCTTCCTCAACATCCTTCTTCTCACCTTCAACATCATCCTTCTTACCTTCATCAACACTCATAGGCTCAATTGTAATACTAACTAGAACTCTAGAAATATAAACATTAGGAAATTTATCTACTGTAGGAATGTTTCTTTGCAATGGTTGAATCTCAGGTACATTGGCATCATGAATATAATCATCATCACCTTTGTTAACAATTTCAAATTTATCATCTAACAACATATTCTTCAAGATATTTTATGTATCTTTTATGACTACATCTATTTTCCCAATCATCAATTTATCAATCCTTGTTTTTCTTCTGAATTGTTTCTTTGCATTCACAAAAATAATTTCCATCTCATCCACAATAATAACAAGACAAAGAGAGACTATTACTCTTTCTCTAATCATTTTCTCTCCAGATTTTGCACCCACTCTTATTAATTCCAAAATATCATCCAATTCTTTAGGGATGTCTGACACAATCTCCACGAGTGCTTTATTATACTTATTCATATATTGAATTGTTGCTTCCTTAAGAATTACTTTCCCATTATCAGAAAACATATTGAAATACTTCCTAAGTGGCCCTAAATTTCCATGAACTGTCAAGTTTTTAGAAACATTGGTAATTGACATAGGGGTCTTACTAGTATCAGGTTTCATCTTCTTTCTTGCTGGCTCTTCATCAAATGATTTTGCCTTTGTGACTTTAGCTTATTTTTCCCCTTTTGATCTCAACTCCTTAACTACATCATCTAAATTTGTCTCTTCATCATCATTATCTATTGCACCCTGATATTTTCTAGTGACTTTCATTTTTACCCTCTTACCAGATAGTTTAGGTTGTGCTTGATGTTTAGGATTGATCGTCTTAGATGTAAAATTTACCTTCGAAGTAGTTGTCTTTGGTGTAGTAGTAGGATTTGTAGGTGAACTAGCTGAAGCTGGAGAAAACCTCCTTGTTTATCTTGTCTTAGATGGGGATGCAATAGGGGTAGTTCTTGGTGTAGCTGCATCAACATCAATTGGATCCTCTTTTGCCTTATTCTCCTCTTCTTCTTCCAATTATTTAGTCCTTGCTTCTCTCAACTTATGTATTGGTATGCTCATGCTCTCTGCAAGATGTTCAACTTATTTTCTTACTTTCCTCTATATGCTCGGTCCATTTACCTTGGAATGTAATTTTAGGTTTTTCTCCTTGTATGTACCGAACCTCTCTTCATTTGGATCTATGGGTCTTTTCAATAAATCTTGTGCATATACATTAGCATCAACTTCATAACCCATAGGCATATCCCAATAAGCTCTTGGTTGAACTGCCTCCATTAAGAAATCATCTGCCTCAACTATGAAACATATAAATACTCATATTTGCCAACAATTTCCTTAGGAATTGTATACCTCAAATGCATATGCTCTTGGAAACATTTGAAATTACCCGATAATGTACTTCTCCTAATCTTGTTGTCAAGTATGTAATAAAAGTCTCTGATTTGAACTGTCACTGGTTTGTTTGTGTTCTATTGAATATCACCAACACTAGGGAAATGATTCATGAAGTAGACGAAAATACACAGAACCAAAGAACCATACTTCAAAATTTTCTTTTTGTCTCTTTATCTTAGCAAGGTTTTCCAGTAGTTGAACTCTCAAATCTTCACAGCTATCATACTCATCATTTTCCTTAACCATTCTATAATTTCTATGAATGGTTGTACTAGAGATTGAGTTATCTCTACTTGAATGATATACCTTGTAACATAATACCATATCAAAAAACCTCACACCAGGTTGAAAATGAAGAGACTTTCGATTCTGATATGAAGAGTCTCTCAATTCAAAATATATATCATTGCTTTGTGTGATGAGATGATTGTATTGAGTTAGAAGCATTGTACTCAAATGTCTATTATTTAATAAAAGAGATATACTTTTTGGTGTGGCTGGGTTTTTCCCTCGAGTAGGTGGTTTTTCCCATGATAAATCTTTGTGTCTCAGGTCTTTATGTGTTTTTGATTTACCTATTATTTATTTATGCTATTTTGGTTCTAGAAAACTTAACAAGAAGGAAAGGAAGTGGTATGTTGATACTCCTACAATTATACCCCAATAAAATAGATATAGAGGGCTTTAACCCTATTTCCTATGATAAAAAAAATAAATTATAGATGGTACCCCCAATATCAACCTTTTAGTTCAACTGAAAAATTTCAATTTTTTTGGAAAGTAGTATTGTTCCCCATGATTGTACACTTTTCTTGGTGGGTAATTTACCGAGATTTTCCAATTGGCAACCATTTTCTGAATCCTTTTAAATCAAATCCATTTACTAGGCATAATATTTTGTAGATGCTAGGGCTGCATTTTTGCCTAAATTTTCCTAACTATGCCATGCTTTCAAGTAGTGATTCTTTTTTGTGTCTAGAAAGATAAGTATACTACTTTATTTGTTAATAATAAATATTGTTGTTAATTCCATTTTTCTACTCTCTCCATCTCATTGGTTGTTTCTAATGTCCTTGTGCAAATTCAAATTCAAATCAACTAAGTGACCTTGGAGGTGCAACACCTTTAGACTTCCTTGATCACAAGGGAAATGTACTTTGAACTATTGCTAGAGATATTGCACACTTTGACTCCTTGCAGAAAATAGCCCAGAAGGGGCAGAAACAAGGCCACTCCCAATTTGCTCACACCACTCTCAAAGTCATCGAATAAGATCTTCTCCACTACCATTTGGGAAGCTATCTAGCTAGTTTTTACCTATTTTGACCATCAAAGAGGATGGTCACTGCTTGATTGCATGCCTCATGCATCGTCTCAATGGTGTGGTTAGGCCCCTTGAGAAACCAAGGCAAGTTTCCTTGCCTGGATTTCACCATTTCACTATCGAGGATTTTTATGTTTCCACTGCTGGCAAATCAAGACATGCAATTGCAAGAGTGCCTTAAAGAGGGAGAGGACACCAGTCCCACTGGCTGGGAGCCTATGGATGATGGAAAGAACATAGATAATGGAATATGATGTAACCCTAATGGCCAAGATCCCTTCTTGTCCACCAATTTTATAGAGTTAGCTGGGTAATTTTGGTTAGATATTTATAAACTTTAAAGTTGACATTATGTAGATATTTGTTTCCATTTTGAAGGGGTAACATTTGATGTAATGATTGTTTCCTTTGGGTAACGCAATATTTTGTTTGCCCGCTTGACCAGATTATTTGCCTTTTGAGGCAAGATGCCATTCCATCTACACTTTTTGAGGATGGGATATATTTATTCACATTGTTTAATATTGTATGAATCTGTTTCATTCCAAATAAAATATTTAAATTACAGCAAAACAACCCCAAAAAATCTCTTGTCTTATATACATTCTAAAAAATAGTCAAACAATAAATCACTAGCTAGTTTACAACATACAGAAAAAAAAATCTCATGCAAACAAGAGCTGATGGAATAATAAATACGATTTGGGATATAAAGTTTGAGGCTAAATATTTAATCCCCTTAAATTTAATATTATCAAGACTGGTTCGAACACATTTAATTTATTTTAAGGATTTAAGTTTTGAGGTTATATTCACTTAGTTTTAGACAGATTTTTCTTTACAGTGAACGTTTTGAGAGTTTTGATTTCTTTTATTTTTTTTTTACCCTAACATGTGTTACTGTAAAATAAACATTCAATGCACAATCAATAAATGACAATGAAAAGTAAATTAATTCAGGTTTGGGACTTTGAGAAATATGCAGCTGCAACTTTCTTTTAAATCCATTTTTCAACGATCATTCCAGCTCCAATCCCTGTAATAAAGTAGGCTCCGTAGTATAGAATAGCGTTGGGAAGCGATTTGGGAAGAAGAAAATAATAGTCAGGAATCTGTCTAAGTTTTCTACGCCTTTTAATGGGTTGCGATTCAGCCAAAGTCCCTAATTTTTTCTAGTCTACTATATCATCTTCTGCTTCTGCTTCACTTCCTATCATAGATTTATTTATTTTTTCATCCCCTTTTACTGGTTCTGGTGCCACCATTAATCGATTCAAGTGGCCGATGAAGTGGTATTTTTTTTTTTTTGGGGGGGGGGGGGGGGGGTATGNGAAGTGGTATTTTTTTTTTTTTGGGGGGGGGAGGGGGGGTTATGAATTAAATTTAGGGGTTTATGAAGTCTGTAACATGTAAATTTATAAAATTCACTTGGAACCTTGAAAAATGATCGAAGTGAGCAAAAGTTTCCTAATGAGATTGTATTTCCTTGTGAGATTGTCTTTGGCGGAGTCACGAGATTTTCCCATTGAAGTGGAAGTTATGTGCAGATTACTAAGTTGTTTAGGAAGATAGAAGAATAAGGACCTACATTGTTGATCAAAAGAAATTGGGAAAAAGAAAGAGTGTGTTAAAATATAATAATAATAATAATAACAAATGGTTGGATAAGTGTAGTATTAAATTAGGAGAGTCCCAAATATTAAAGGGGATAAAAAAGTATGTTCAAATTACATTTAAGTAAAGTATGTGGACATGGTATCTTGGAAGGAAGAGGAGTATTGTACCACATATTTCAATCCTACATATGACCATATTCAAAAGAATTATATAGGAATGGAAATAAAATGGAAAGCAAAAATGTTGATTACCCATATGAGAACTAATTCACGCAAGCTTAGATGTGAAATTGGAGGATAAGTGATACCTAAAGAAAAGTAGGACAAAGATATTCAGATCGATTACATTGATACACTAAATGTGAACACCTTGAGTAAGTTTCTTGAAGAAGAAAATATAATAAGGGTTGTAGATTTCTTGATCGAGATACAAAGCAGAAGATCCAAGTTGCAGAAGGAAAAAGAGATCTAGTTGGTAGGGGACTTATGTTTTGGGTTTCACTTGATCTTTGTTTTTTGTCTATCCATGGGTCCTATAGGGTGGTTGGCCTCATAGACACTATTAAAATCATTCATTCAACTAGTATGACAATATGAAAATGTGTTGTGAATTTTAAATTTTAACTTGAATGATATTAAAAGAGTTTAAGGAAATGTAAATCAACCATATCGGAGAAATTAATTTAGGACATTTATATAGCGTAATATCAATGTAACCAAAATATTTTTGGTGAAAAAAAATCATAAGAAAAGAGGTGGAGTCTATATTACCTTGAAATAAGATTTTATGAAATTCACTTTATTCTTGTAGCCAAATCAACTTCAAAAACTACTTCTACTTGGGATGTCAATAATTTTATGCTTATGAACATATTTATTTTGTAAGGATGAATTTGGAATATTCATCTTCTTTCTAGATGGATATTTCTTTGTGATCTTATTTTCACTACACTTTTCATTATTATCCTTTTGTTTTCCTTTGCATGTTTGTATAGCTAAAACATCTAGAAAAGCAACATCTCCAACTTGACATGCATCACCTACTTGCATGTTTCTTAGTTGGTAAACACTCTAAACATGTAAGATATTTATTTCAATGAGAACCTTACTATCTTCATCAAAAGGTTCCAGTCTCTTCTACCATTATTGCATCAATTCCTTATGCTAATTTTAAGTCTTTGTTTGGTGACTCATATAGAACATGATGGTTTTCATGGTCATACTTACAAAATTCATCTTCCTCATATACATCTAGCTAGTCTGCGTTGTCATGTTCATAATACTTGGGTGTACCATCCTCTTCTTGGAATTCCTTCTCATATTAAAGTGTCATAGTACAACACAAATTAATTGGTTGTGAGGCAAGTAGTATATGTCACAACAAAATAAAACTTGATGAAGATTCAAATGACCTTCCTCGAGGGATCATGAGTGTGGCTTTTTAAGCATCCTTTGATTACATTTTTGGAAACCATTTGTTTATCATTTGTGTAAGAATGGATCTAATACCATGTAAGAATTTGCATATAGCAATGAACCAAGGTTCTAGAGGCCAATGAATAGAACAAAGACAAGAGAGATGATATAGACAAGAACAAATTGTATTCTCATCAATGATGCAATAATGAACCAACCAGATACAATAATGGATGCGTAACTAAACATAGTGATATACAATGTAGAAGTATATGCTTATGTAAGCAAGGAATGATAACTAAGAGATACACAAGAGATAAATTATCACCCACATACGGTGGAAGTACATGTCCACCAAAGGTGGATCATCCTGCATTGTGCCATCAAGTATGTGCAATGTATGGAGGATGGAAAAGTGAAGAGAAACCCCCTCAAATATGTCTCCCAAATCTCAAATGTGAGACTCCACAAACAATGAGCCAATGTATGGAAAGTGGGATTATCAATCAAGAAGACAAATAGATATCTCTTGTAATAACTCATTGGAATCACCAATAAGAGATGAATGTGTGATCTCAACTAGAGAAATAGGAGTTGTTGTTAGAATGACTAAGAGGGGGCGTGGGGGGGGGGGGGGGGGGTGAATCAGTGGCCTCAAACATTAATCCAATAAATCAACCCAAAAACTTTATACCACAAATATAAACCTCTAGTTATCTTGATTCCTACAATATGTCTGCCTTTAACTAATCTTATCAAATAACTACTGCTCGGAGTATATTGTTTATCCTTTTTCTTAAGATTTATCGAATAATAGTCTAGCCTTTACTGAAATACATTTACTAACTTAGTGTTTACTGATCAATACTATTTTAGTAATGTGTAAATAAAAACATCAAATAAATGAACCATATACACATTTGACACATGGATTTTTAACATAGAAACCCTATAAGGGGAAAAACCACTTGGGACTGGTAACCCAAAATTTTCACTCTTCTGAAGTGATCTTGGTGAAGAGCCAACCCTGTTAAATGTTACAAACACACTGTTAAGTGCGACCTTGTTAGAGGATTTAAAACTAACAATTTGTCACTTCATATCTAGGATTCACTATGCTATCTTCATGAGAAACCTTTTTATACTCCTTGGGATGTATCTCAATATGTAAAGGATGGTTAGATCATCCTCTGTAAAGAGATTTTCAAAATCAATGGTTAAACTAAAATAATATATGATCTATTCATAAATACAACTTAATCTTGCAGATGTTCAAACCTATTGTAAGCTCATAATACCTTTCTGATCAATGTTTCTCTTCTATTCCTTTTCTCCACTTCTTTTTGCTTGATGAATGTTGTTGCTTCTCTGTTTCTCGGTGTTTGCTGAAATATTTAGCTCTATTCTTCAGCTTGTATGATCAGGTCTGTATGAAGAATTCTATCTTCACCATAATTCTCTTCAGCATTCCTCTCTTTCATAATGAATTAGCTTCTCTCTTTTATAGACATGATTTTACTATTTCTAAGTCCTTCTGTTTCTTGTTCTTGATGTAATCCACAAATTTTTCCATTCTTTCTTTAAATCCTTCTTTAGTTTTATCCCGTAGATTTCTTCTTGACAACTGGAATAAAACTAGCTTTAAATCTCTAGCTTATCTTAAGATTTTAACTGGTTGATGAAAACAATGTAATCAAATAGTTAACTCTATTTTTAGCTCCTACCAGCTAAGTCTTTTATCATTTCTAAACTTTATTTTTGATCTGTGTTTAACTCCCCTTTTGCTCAATCTTGACTTTAGTTGTCCTCAGGCATCTCTATCCGTCACAATTGTCTATCTGTCGGGCAACACTGTGACTTTCAGTTCTACTCAAGTATCACTTTGGTTCTGCTTGGTAATGCTTGTTTGGGTATCATTGTGACTCTTCTCGGGGTTCTCTACCTATCAGTGTGCACTGCCCATTGGTGTTTGTTGTCACTTGGTGTACACTAAACTTTTATGCATTACTGATAACATAATATTTATCTCTTTAGTTCTTTGAAGTCTTTCACAATATGTATATGACCAATCAGAGTATATCAAGTTGACATCAACAACAATACAATACATTAGCTAATTTAATGTATTGCATTAACTTTTTGTAGCCCAATCATCATCAACTTAACATCTTCAAACATTCAGTTAGTTATAGTTCATCAATCTCTCCCTTTGGCATTGATGGAAATGTACTACATAACTAATGCAATATGAAATATATCAGTTGTAGTTCATCAATCTCTACCAAACTTATTGTTTTATAACAAATACAAATTTTTGACTCTCGGTAAGCTCTTCTAGATTAGATTTGATTCTTGTAGAGTACTTTCTTAATTCTTCATTCCCTTCACTAGATAGATGTAGAAACTTCTGATTCTATCTCTCCCTTTGTTGTAGAATCTCTTTTCCCTTAGATGGATTTTTTTTGAATCTTTCTCTAATTTTTTCTTTCCCTTTGACTGTTCCTCTTCTTGATGGATGATTATGATAGAGATTTCATATCACTTTTTCCTTTGACACCAATATAATCCATATTCATTTAGTATGTCTCTCCCTTTGAATACTTCTGATAGATATTTCATATGGATATAATCTCTCCCTTAAGTCATCTCTCCCTTTGACAGCAATGCCAAATTAAATCTCTCTTTTTTCATAATATATTTCTTGAATTTCCTTTCCATCAGCAATACAATAACTCTGGTGTTTAGTGCAGATAAGTACCTTTTTGTGTACTAATATATCTTTGCAATCTATCTCTTTGCTTGCATCAACATGAATTATCTTCTAATTATGTGTAGGTTGATGCAGCCTCCTAGTTGTCTTAGTGACCAATAGACAAGGGTCGAACCCCTACTCTCTTTCTCAGTTACTCAAATGTATCTTTAGGCAATGGCCTTGTGAATATGTCTGCTACTTGTTCCTTGGATTGAACATATTCAAGTATCACATCTTTCTCTTGCACTTGTTCTCTTAAGTAATGATACTTGAAAGCAATATGCTTTGTCTTTGCATGCATGATAGAGTTCTTTGAAGTGTTTATTGCACTAGTAATATTACAATAGATAATGACTGGCTCAAGAATATTCATATTCATACTTTCCAGTAATTGTTTGATCCATGCAATGTTAGAAAAATTTGTAGCAGCAGGCACATATTCTGCTTCTGCAGTGGATTATAAGATGCATCCTTACTTCTTACATATCCATGTGACAAGTTTGTCACCCATAAAGAATGTTCCCCTATTGTGATCTTTCTATGATCTAAGTTTCCTACCCAACCAACATCTGTATAGAATTGAAGCTCAAATTTGGCTTCTCTTTTATACCATAAGCCATAGTCTTCGGTATTGTTTAGATATCTCAGAATTATTTTGACAATAGTCATGTATGATTCCTTGGGATTAGTAGATAATCTTTCAACTATTCCAACTATATGTGCTATATCTGGTCTAGTATGCACAACATAAATGAGTTTTCCAATCATAGATCTATATAGGGTCTGATTTACCTCGGTTGACATGTCATCCTTTGTTAGCTTGCATCTGGCTTCCATAGGTGTTAGAACTAGCTTAGAGGCTTCCATCTTGAATATCTTGAAAACTTCCTTGATGTATTTGGATTGTGTGATGTATATTCCTGCAGCCTACTGAAGTATCCGTAGACCAAGAAAGAATTTTATCTCCCCAAACATTGACATCTCAAACTCTTTTCTCATTTCAACAGAAAATGATTTGCATAACATATCATTACCACCAAATATGATATCATTAACAAACATTTCAGCAATCAAAATATTATCATCAGTATCTTCTTTTAAATAAAGATTATTGTCTTCACTTGTTCTTACAAATCCAATACTTATGAGATAGGAGTGAAGTCTTTCATACCATGCTCTTGGTGCTTGTTTAAATCCATACAAGGCTTTGTGTAGTCTACAAAACATGTTTCTCTTGTTAGGATCGGAAAACCCTTATGGTTGTTCAATGTATAACTCTTCTTGTAGTATTCCATTTATAAATGAAGATTTTACATCCATTTGGTATACCTTGAATCCTTTGTATGCAACATAAGAAAGTAGAATTCTGACTCCTATTCTAGCAATGGGTGTAAAGGTTTCTCAATAGTCAATACCTTCTTCTTGTGCATACCCTTTGCATACTAATCTTTCTTTGTTCCTTGTGACTTCTCCATTCTAATTCAATTTGTTTTTGAATCTCCATTTGGTACCAATGACATTCTTGTCATCTGGTCTAGGTACTAATGTCCATGTTCTGTTCTTCTCAATCTTCTCTATCTCTTCATTCATAGCACTGATCCATTCTTCATTTTCAAGTGTAGTATTAACATATTTACGCTCAAAATCACAAATTATACATCTAGTGTTCAGTGACTTACTTCTTGTTCTCATTCCAGCCATTTTGTCTCGTATGATCAAGTTTTGTGGATGGTGTCTTCTAACATACTTGGAAGTGCCAGTTCAGCTCTTTGTTCATCATTTTGATCATACTTGGAAGTACCAGTTTAGCACTTTCTTCAGCCCACTAAAGCCTATGACTGGCTGACATCCTCTGACAAAGCCATTAGCCTACCCAGATGGGGGAGATAGACTAATTTGGCACCCTTATGGTCTACTGCGAAAGTGGGGACATTACAGATTAGCACATTTTTAATCCACCTTTGGTTTTGAATGCCTTTGTTCAACATTATAAAAATATATTTTCAAAGGTCAAGATCCATCCCTTATTCACGAGGAGACACTTGTACATTGCTTAGCTGAGATCTCTTGTTGTCTTTCCACCAATCAATTAATTGCCTAGAATTAATTCCTTTTAGAGGAAGACTCCCATTAATATTGTCATGGCATAGCTAATGACAAAGGTCCTAATGTGATGGTTTCCCTTGTGAATTCTATGAACTTATTTAGGAAGAAGTTGGCTCTATGACCACAAGGTTTATCTTGAAGGGTTTTAACTCTAGTTCTTTAGGTTTCATTGTCAAAAAAGAATATATTAAATTCATATCTAAAGATGGGCATCCTAATTTGATATGAAATTAGAGGCCCATCATTTTTTTTAACATCTCCTGTAATATCAATGTCAAGGCTCTAGCACTCCATATTAGGCATATCATCCCACTAGTTGTCAACCAAAAGAAAATTGGTTTTATAAAAAGAAAAACATATTTTGGGAAATGTTATTATTATTAGGAAAGGCATGCAAGGGGCTAGAAACTGCAACCAAAACATGTTTTTTTAATCAAGATAACTTTAAGATAACTTGTCATAGAATCGTATGGCCTTTTATTGTATCCATGATTAGTGATCTTTCCTTTGGCTCCAAGCTTATACAATCAATTAAGATATTGTTTACGAATGATTTTGCATGCCTTATAGTCAACAACATTGAGTCTAAGCAATTTAGCCTCTTTAAATCTATTAATCAAGCGCTTCGTTTGGCACCCTTTCTTTATGCATTGGTTGTTGAGGGCTTCAACTATCTTCTTATCAAACACTATTTCACTAAGACAAGCCAATAGGATCTCCATCCCTAGAAACAATTCCCATTAACTTAGCAATGAACATTTTGTTGACAATTCACTCCTTGCTCTACTTGAGGACGAAGATTACACTAAGCAATATTTCAAGTGTCTTGACACTTTCGACATAGCCTTTAATTCCAACATACAATGGAATAAACCTAGTATTACAAAAATATCCTTCCTTCGTCACCAACTTTGCTTCATTTCTTGGATGGAAACATATTAATCATGGGGATATTTTCAAGTTCTTGGGGATCCCCTTTGACTTTCAAGCTTTCCAATCTACACTATGCCAAAACATTATTGATCAAGTAAGGCTAAGTTGGCATACCAGGTTACTAAGTCACTCTTATTTGTTATTAAATTGTAGACATAGTCCAAAATACTTGAGGCCACACACATTTATTACCTCTCTAGATATATGTCATCTTAATCTACATATTACAAGGTTGAAAAGCTTCTACAAAATTTCCCCGAGGTCATTTCATGCCAACATACCGGCTTTCACAAAGTGTCCTGAGATGTATGTTTCCTTCTCAAAGGCTCTAGAGGGTTAAGGCTTATTAATGTGAAAATACAAGGAATTGTATTTTGCACTAAGTGGATTGTCAAGGTTTGTGATGACAATGAAGCCTAGAAAACTTTGTTGAAGAATTGATTTTCATTTTGTTTGCCATAGAGGGGAACTGCATAGAACAAGCGTAATTTATATTACCTTGTGATCTATCATGTTCCTAGTAAAATCATTAGTGATTTTGTCCTTGAAAGTATCTATAAGGCTTAGAACCCAAAAAATCATGCCTCAAATGCTTTGGACGTAGCTTTTGGACTAGGCTCCCTATCAAACAATGATCCTTATGGTGGGCTACCACAAATGTTTTCCAAGATAAACCATTGGCTATCATTCCTTAAATGCACTATACTATGTTTTTAACAAAAGGAGTTAGCATATCTGAGATATATATATTCCAAAATTGATTCATTCTATTACCCATAGGAAAATTTAAGTTTGATTAGGAGGATGTCCCTTCTCAAAATTTGCCAAAACTTATGTGCACTTGGTACAGGGGCACTCATTAATCCAATTGAAAAATGTGATCATTGGGGTGGTTTTTGTATTTTTTTCATTAAATAAGGTCTTATTAGACCATGTTTGGTTGTTAGGAACATATTTTGAGTCATTATATTACAAAGAATGTCATATTGTGAAAAATTGCAAAAGTTGCACTTGTTGCTAAGCAACTTATTCTTGTCAATGTTGTCATAATGGGCAAATTGTTGTCTTTGTTAGTTGTCATTAAAAAGATGGTTAGAAAAAATTGTGGAAGGTTGGAAAACTAATAAATAACCCTCTTCCATTGACCACAAGGGTTGATGATGCTTTTGGTGAACAAACAATAACAAAAGTACTCTCCTTTTCTAAAATTTTATTGGCTTTTCACTGTTGTGGTAGTTTGTATGGCTTGGGAATGAAATAAAACTCATTTGGCTTGATGGTACTCTGAATACTCTTTAATTTTAATTTGGTTTGGTCAATTTTCATTAATATTTATGGAATTTCGAGCAATTTTACCAAAAACAGTCAGAAAACCTAGTTTTGAGGGTTTGAGTGCAAAAAATCATGATTTGAAGCCCATTCCACTGGTGGAAAATTCTCAAAATTGGTGGAATGGAGGTATTTTTAGTGATTTAAATGTTTTAGGTGTTTTTAGGAGTAGGGATGAATGTTAGATGTTTATTTGGTGATGCCCTATGCTGAAAACCACTTATTTTTGGCATGAGAAGAAAGCTAAGAGTAGGGTTTGTAATAAGGTGACTTGGCGATTGTTCCAACTGGTAGATTTGGCCTTTTCAGACCCTATGTGACATTTCTAAGACTTAGAGATTGACTTTGGTGGTTTGGGGATTGAATTCCACAAAGTTGTTTTGAGAAACAAGCCTAATTAGGTCGTGTAGTAGAGTAGCGGTCCATTTTTTAGGGATTCCTTAAAAAACAACCTCCCTTGATTTGAGATATGTTATATAAAGCCCAAATGGGTATCCAAAAGTGGTCTTATATCTTCTAGCTCAGTTATAAAACAAAAGTTATGGCCAAAAAGGTTGATTTGCTACACTTTTAGACCTAGTAGGAAAAAGGACAGTCAATTTTCTAGCCATATGTTCCAAAGTAACCCATACTAATTTCCATAAATGTTGTTAAATGTCCAAAAGGGTATCCAAATATGGTTTTAGTTTTTTGGTATGAAGTCTTCCCTAGAAAATATGCTCTGTCAAACCCTTTTGAAAGGCTACAAGGCTAGAGGCCTAATTGTGAATGAAGTGTTATTAATCCATGCCCTTGGTGAAAGTTAGGTAAGTGATTATTTGTGGTTGTAAGAGGATTTTAGGCCCTTCTCTACATTAGCACTCTATTAAGACATAGTGGAAATGTTGATGTTTGTAGCTGCAAGAGATATCCCGATTACCTAAATGGTGCTCTTTCATATGCTTGTGTTAGGAAATATGAAGAGACATTTGTTTGAGGGTATGAACAGACATGTGAAGAGACATGTGATTGGAAATATTAAGCAACATGCATTTAGAAAACAAAGAGACTTTTGGTTATGATATGAAGTGTTTCTCAATTCAAGATATATATCATTGGTTTGTGTGATATGATGATTGTATTCAGTTAGAAGCATTGTACTCATACCTCTATTATTTAATAAAAGAGATATAATTTTTGGTGTAGCTGGGTTTTTCCCCTCAAGTTGGAGGGTTTTCCCAGGATAAATATTAGTGTCTTATGATTCTTTATTCTGTCATGTTTTGCTACTTATTTTAATTCCTAGTAAAACATTAACATGGTATCAAAGCGGGTCTAAGGAAATTATCCGAACCAGAATAAAACAATTGGATTCTAGAGGAATTGTAATGTTTAATGGGAGTCGAATATGTTGTTCAAAATGAGGGATTCATATGAGGATGTGTAGCTGAAGAGCCTTGGAGGGTAGAATCTATGATGAAGCCTCTTATCTGGATGGGGAGGATGCTATCATGTTCATCTATGCTTACATGTTTAGCATTCATGTCTATGAGGATAAAAGATGTACTAGAATTCAAATTTTTCATTCTCTGCCTGCACTATAACTATGTGATGGTGAAAGATCTATCGGTGGATTGTGAGGAAATTTAGGCAATAAAGAGATAAGTATTTGAATATTGATCATGAATTTTAGTTAGTTAATTCATGCTATAATATTCAGAATAGTTAATGATGTATGGTTTTAGCATTGATCTGTATATTTTCTCTTCATGAATAGTTTGATTCTATGAACTATTGCAAATATCTCTAAAAATGCTTCAAGGACAGATCGAGAAGCAACGAGATGATGAGAGATTACATGCAAAGTCATGCATGCTCTATAGAAATGACATGGGAACACTACTTGCAGCTATTGGACTGAATTGGTGGCACATAAATTCATCAAAGAGAAAGAACTTATTCAGATTGTCATTGCAATTAGTTTCTTCAAAGAGGAAGAAATGACATTCATAGGGAGACTATTCAGCTGCAGAAAGCAGATTCAGAGGGAGCTTGAGTGGTAAATGAAGAATGTTAGAGTAATAAAGTGATTCCACTTATTAATTAAATCATATTTATTTAATTATTAAATAACTTATTGTCTCTCTTTTACTTAAGCTAAATGTTAGGCATTTAATAATTAATTCTTTTATTAATTATTATTATGCAACCTAGATATTTCCCCTTGAGGGTTTCCCTTTTAGGGTTTCGGTATCTTTTTATAAGGATTCCCTCTTTGTAAGTTATTCGATTTGATGGTTATTAATTAATTGAGGATGTTATTGCATTAAGTGTTTTTATATATTGTTTGCACAATATGTTTCCTCTTCCATCGATCTGTGATTTTTTGGCCTCCATAGCTTTTTTGCTTCTCTCTTTCTGTGACAGGTTTGCATGCAGATGATTCTTGGGAGCTATGGATTGATAGTTTTCATCAACTCCAATATGGTATCAGAGCTCCAGATCTTCATGCCCTTGTTCTCTTCATGAGAGATTTGGCCTTGTTCTTTAAATCTGTGTTTTTGAGAGGTTTTTGTCTCAGATTTTAGTGGTTTTTGGGAGGATTTTTTGTTTGGATCAGTTTGAACAAAAAATGACATCTGGGTTGTGTCCGGAATACCCCCAAAACCCCTATTTTCATATAATGCATGTCTTATTTGGACATAGTTGGAATCTGGGCCCTCTTTTTTGCTTGAATGACCTTGTCACATTTTTTTAGGCAAAAATTTGCCTCAATTTCCATGCCGCTGATGTCAGCAGCCACAGACCCCAAAAATTTTTAATATTTTTTTTTTAAAATAAAAAAAATCTTTTTTTTTTGTGTTTTTTTTATATAAAAAAAAATGCATTTTTTTTAAATGTTTTTTTTCTTAAAAAAAGAGCATAATGTTTTTTTTATTGTTTTTTTTCATTTAAAAAAAATTAATATTTTTTTTCTGCCATTTTGGTGGGAAATCTGGAGGCAGTATATTTTTTTGGAAGAATCGCCAGTTTAGCAGGGCTCTGCCATTTTTGGTTGAGGTTTCATGAGGTTCACTTTTGTTTTGACCTCCCAGTGGTTTTTTGCTCGTATCTTGAGCAAACAGAGGCCGATTTTGACTTCCTTCATATCTTGTAGGATTTTTCACCTATCAAATTTAGGGTTCTATTTTGCACTCTGGGAGCCATATCTTGCTCATCTGGACTCCTTTTTTCAACATCCGCATGGGGTCAAAAAGCTGCTTCTATTCTCTTTCTTATTCTATGGGTCTCACACCCAGATTCTTCTCCATGTATGTATGTATTCATTTTTTTTCTTTATGGCATTCTGGTAGATATCTTTGATGTTTTAGGTCCTGGGATCGTTTCCTTCTCTGAACATTGTATACACCTTTTTCTGTAGCTTTCTTTTGTAAACACACTAAAATAAAGTGCCTAGAGTTGCATATATGGGATCTTGTACACCTTGTGCTTGTTTGTACTCACACTCATTTATAAATTTCCATGGGGGGGTTATGATGTTTTGCCTTTTGTTCTCATCCACAGTTGTGACAGTGCACTGCTATTCATAACATGATTAAGATAGGGTTTAATTAGGTTTAAGGTTATGTTTTGAAAGGGATAGGATATTATTTGATTTTATCTACTTGCCTCTCCTTAAATATCTCTCTTTACACTCTATCATTCTTGCTACATTTATCTTTCCTATTTTATACCTCTCTCTCTCTCTGATGTAAAGCCCAAGTCTATTTGTTATCGATAGTCAACTTGACTATGCTCTAAGGTCTCTTGCACAGACCTTATAGGGTATTGCTTCACCCCAGCTTGAGGAAGCCACTAAGATCTTCACCTCAAGTGCCCTAGACTAGGCTTAAACCGTAAAGATACTATTTCATGCTATAGAACCCATTAGGATAGGTTCATTCCCCAAGCTAAACCAGAGGTTTTCACCTAAGGAACACAACAACACACACTGCACATGGAATCCATTAAATATGTTCTTTCTTATTCACAAGAACTAGAATATTACAAGATGATAAGATCTGTGTCTATCTCCTTCTCTAATCTATCTATATCCATCTATATTCTCTATCTCACTCTCTTATTATAAAAGCTTTTCAACTATATATACATCCATCGAAATATCTCCCAAAATATCTGATACTCACGGACAACTTCAACCACCCTCCAAAGGTGGCCAAACTAAGCAATAAATGACCCTTCCAAAATAGGAATAGGTGTCCCTTATCCTTTGAAGAAAAAATGACACATAAAGAGTCATTGCAAGTGACCTCGCTGGTCACAAACGTCACATCCCACATTTCCTGTGTTGTTAACTGACATTACCGAGCACCAGCATTGACTTTTCAGAACAACAGGAACATCATCGGTTTCCAACCCTGACAACAAACAAAGACACCAGCCATCATCACCGATGAGCATCACCAACGAACACCACCAACAAGCATTGCCGATGAACACTACCAATCAAGCAGTGCCGACGAACAAAAACCGACGGATATCACTGACAAACAGTGTAACTTAACTTAGGTGCTCCTGCACCATACTCCCCAAACAAAAATAAAACAACTTCCAGGTGATTGGAGTAAGTCAGGATTGATGCCTAACTTCTTAAAATTAGTTTCCTTTACCCATGTAGCCTCTGAATCAGCTTTGCCTTTCCATTTGACCAGATGTTCCATATAGGTCTATCATTTAGTCTACTTGGAAACTCTTGAATTTAGAATCATGTCTGCCTTCAGTTGGGGTATAACAGGAAGTTTAAGCACTTTGAGATCCTCAGTATCTCCTATGAGATCAGAATCTCCTTCGGGAATTGGACCTTTATAGGATACCAAATCTGCCACATTGAAAATAAGAGATAATCCTATGTCTATAGGAAGATCAACTTTATAAGCATTAGACCCATATTTTGCCAATATTGCACAAGGGCCTATCTTCCTCATCTAAAGTTTACTTGGAAATCCTTTCTGCAACCTTGCCTTGTTCAGGTGCACCATGACCAAATCTCCAACCTTAAATTGAACATCTCTTTTCCTTACATCTACCTTCTGCTTGATATGAGTGGTACTCTCTATCAATGCTTCTTTGACTGAGTCATGGACCTCCTTCATGGATTGAGAAAAATATTCAGCATACCCACTCCTTTCTGTACTGCTACCAAGATCCCTTAATTCACAGATACCCCTGGGATGAATCCCATACACAATTTCAAAAGGGCTCTTTCCAGTGGACCTATTGACTATATCATTGTAGGCAAATTCTGCTTGAGCAAGTAACTAATCCCATGATTGTCCATACTCCTTGGTAA
>MU225083.1:2950878-2962666 GCA_018584345.1 Thuja plicata | reverse complement strand
TTAGCAACACTGTTAAGTGTGCACTCTGTTAAGAGATTTACAAAGGACGGTTAAGTCCACCTTCTACAAAAGGATTTTAGATGTGATGCACTTGTTAGAATGAAACTACATAAGTCTTTGATCTGATAATATATGCAATCTTCAATTGCTGATAACAGATCCTATAAAGCTCCAAATATACTAGTAATCATCCTTCCATGATTGAGTATTACCTTTATCTGCTCGTCGGTAGCCTCTGTGTGTTCTTGAAAAATTGATGTACTATGTTTCTACTCTTTGCATGAATTCTACCTTCTCCTTAGATGCTCTTCATGGCTATCATAATGAAGAATTCATGTACTCACAATTGAGTATGAACATCTATTTATACTAGCTTAGGTTCAATTCTTGATTCATGCATTCGCAAGTTAACTCTAGATCCAAGATATACAACTTGATCTTGATCTATAGCTAGATATGCTTTAGATCCATTAGGATGCTTTAAAGCATTTACATAAAGCTTGCATGACCATAAAAAGAAAATAACAATTCTATAAATAGAATAACTTTGCTTTATCTGCCATGTAAAAACTTAGATCCACAATTTGCGGCTTTTCTGACTATCGATTCTGATGGTCGGTGTTCTTGGTCATCAGTGTTCCTTTCTTGAATGTGTCGTTGGGTATGCTTGTCTGTTCCTTTCGGGTTTGTTCTGTAAAATATGTCGCTGATGATGCTTGTGGTCGCCAGTGATGCTTGTCAATTTTATACTTAGCTTTTTCTCAAAAATCTTTGTTCTGTCGGGTATGCTTGAATTTCACCGGTACTACTTGTGTTTCGCCGATAATGCTTGTTGTCTACCGGTAATACTTTTTGTCAATGTTTTTCTCTGAGTATACTAATGGAAAATTAATGTCATCAATCTCCCCCTTTGACATTAGTATCAAAAACATGATATGTGCAACATACTAAGTGTATTAGTATGTACACCTATGTATACTCCTTCCTTAGTCATTTGAATGACTCCCCCTATGTATATGTCGGTAAGTGTAAGTATATATATATATCCTTTATCTTTTCTTTTTTTTAACTGATATATGTATTGTACATAACTATATACATTGTCTTTCCTCCTTTTTTGATCCTAAAGGCAAATGTACTTACAACTTTCCAAAAAGGTGGGAATGTGAGGAATTGACTTCCTCCATCATTTTCTTCCATTTCTCCTTTAGCATTTCTAGAGCCATGTGCTCTAGTGAAATCCATACATGAATATCATAGATGCTGTCTACTACAGACATCTCCAGGGTTGCTATCAGATTTCTTGCTTCTGAAATATGTTGCTACAGAATTGTGAGATTTGGTAGAATATGTGCTTGAAGTTTTGTGATCTCACCTCTGAATTGAGTCTCAACATCCCATATTTCTTTCCTTAGCCTATTTGTTTCAATGATTGTGCTATGATGTGCCTTTATGATGTCGGCATGTGAGGTTAGGCCTTGTGCACTCTTTGTGACATTTGAGTCAATTTCTGTAAGTTTGTCACTATTTTATTTTGCAAATTTCTCAAGTGTGCACATCTTTTGAACTAAGGTGATTGCCTCAGCAATCATTGGCTCCAATTCATCACTAAGTTCTGAGAGCTTGACCTTGTTCAATGCCACTTCTTGGCTTATCTTATCAATTAACTTGAATTGATATTTCTTCTCTGCTTTCTCTTCCATTGCTTGGTCAGCCTCTATTCCTTGCTCTGTGATAGCGTTAGTAAGAACAACAATCTGTTCCTTAACTGATGTATTTTCATCAATTTTCACTTCAGGAACCAGTTGTTGGAGTATCTCCTTAGCCTTGTCAAGTGCCATGTTTTCTCTGTGTTCTTTTATCATCTTCTTCTGTATGGCTTTCCTCTGATAGAGCACTCCAAACTCTTGAATTTTGTCACTGTCCAAAGTGGTAATGTCCCAGTTTGGAACTTTAATGACCTCATCAAGTGTTATAGCCAATATGTCCTTCTTCACTATTTTCTTCTTCTTCTTCTTCTTTGGCTGGGTGGTAGATTGATGTACCACCATTTGTAAGGCTTGTGATTGATTATATTTTGTCAGTGAGTGTAGAGAGGATGAGACATCCTTTTGTACCTATTCAGTGTTCACCGGTCGGTTTGGTGAAGATGTCTCCTCACGTACCTTGGGTGTTTCAATAGATGAATCTTCTTTTTGTTTCATTTCCTCATTTCTCTTAACTTCCTCACTCTTCTCTTTCTCTTCAACCTTTTTTGAGGTATCCTCTATTGTTTTCTCTACCTCTTGCTGATGTTCCTTTGATACTTCTTTCTGCTCATCTGTGGCTTTGTTCATTTCAGTGTCGATATCCTTTATTTATGTGTTAGATGCACCTTGGTTTTCATCTGTACCCACATCCTTGGGTATATCATCATCTTTCTTAGATTATTTGTCCTAGCTAGACTATATATCAATAACAACTATTAATATATTCATATTGGTAGGCATATTGACATTTGCAATGGCAATAGCTATGTCCTGTTTGTCAATTTTATCCCTTGTAGCAGTGATGTCTTCATCTTTTTGGATCTCTACTATAGGGCCTTTTCCTATAATGGTGTCAACAATGTTGTCTAACCATGAATCATCATTCATATCCACATCTAAGTTACCCTTAATTGTTAGTTCCTCTTTGGCAACTTCTTCATCCTCCAAGTTTATGTGGATGGGACTATCCAGTACTTGATCATGTTGGCCATCTTTTGTCCAAACCTCATCTATTATATTTGTTTGTTTCTGGCCTATGATCTATACTTCTTCATTCTCTAACTCAGCTATTGAGTTACCTATTTTGTTGATAATTTCCTTTTCATGACTACTTTCTTCTGCAGGTTTTAATATCTCACTCCATATCTTATGAGTGTCTTCTTCCAGCTCAATGAGTTTCTCTTGAAGAAATTTGTAGGCTCTCATTTTTGGTGAGAATTTCTTTGTATATTTCTCCATGAATTCATTTATTTCTACCTTTGTGGAATCAAGAGGTAAAAGAGTGACCAATACTCTTTCTCTCAACTTTTTCTCCTCATGGAGTGCATATGTGAATCTAGAAGAAATCTTATCTAACAACTCTTGTGGAACATCTTGTGAAGTGTATTGAATGGGAACATAATAGTGTTTGCACATTTTTGCAATCAGTGCATCTTCTATCTTATCTTGGTCTACTGTATCCCATTGTAACCATTTCTTAATTTTTGGATGTCTAATAGATGCAGCTTTAGAAATGTACTTACATATGTCATCAATGTTATCAGACAGTGATGTAATCTTTTCTTTTTCTTTTTCTATTCTGACAGTGTCAGGTTCATCCGTTGTTGAATCTTCTAGTTCTTCATCAGTTTGAACATACTTCCTTCTTTTGGCAAGTGCCCTAGCTGGATGTTCAGCTTTTTGGGGTGCAACTTTCCTCTTTTACACCTTCCCTTTAACCATGGTTAAAGGACTAGTATCCTTAGCCATTTGGCTTCTTGTTCTAGAATTTTTGGTCGGAGGAGGAGGTGGTGAATCAGATTTTTCTTCCTCTGACTCATTTGTTTCTTCTATATTACCACTGGGAAGTTGTCCCTCAGTGTCTTCCTCCTTACTCTGCTCTTCCTCCTCTCCATCAGAAGATATGTTCAAGTTCTTCTTCAGGTTCTTTACCATTCTCTTAGACTATTTTACAGCCTTCTTGACAACAAGTGTTGACTTAATCTTTTATTTGGCTTCCTCATAGGTACCAAATCTCATTTGTTTTTTGTCAATGGGTTCATTCAATAATTCCTTAATGCCTTCTGTTGCTAACCCAGTTTTAATTTCATAGTGAAGATTTTCTAGCCAAGATTTCCTTGGGACTACTGCTTGAATGTAGGTGAAATATGTATCCACCATAAAACAAATCTCTTCTTTTGTATTCCTCAATCAGACTTTCAGGAATTCTACTCCTTGCTTGTATCATATCCTTAATTGTCTTAAAGTACTCATGCATTACGTTGTCAAAATTTGTACCTAGTGGTTCAATGAATTCACTAATCTGCATGGTTACCGGTCTACTTGTGTCCCATGCTACTTTTCCAATTGAAGAAAAGTACTCTTCAAAGTAGAAGAATATACACATTATGAGTGAACCAAACTTACATGTGTTTGTCTGTGAAGACCTTATGGTGCACATGTTCTCCTCAAATTGATGCAATAGGATCTCTGCTAGATCTATCTTCTTCCACTATTTCATGATTTTATACGCTATGCTCATTGCAATTCTAGAATTACTGTTCATTCTGCTAGCTTGGAATATCTTATATCCAACTATGCAAGCACCAAATTTCAGCTCTACGTCAGTAATAGTGTTCACCTTCAGTGCCCTCTTGTCTAATTTAGCACAGGTTAACCTTTCCAATTCTGCAAGAGAAGGATGTTTGTGAGCCTAAGGTTTGTCGGTTGTTGGATAACCAGTCATGGCATGTATAACATATTTTGTTATAGCCTTTGGTTTGTTCAACCACAAAGAGTTGTGTATTTTTCTTAAAACAATTTTGATCCACTCTATTTTGAAAACCCTAGAAAAATGAAGTGCATTTGTCAGTCCTTTCACTTCTAAGTGTTTATGCTCTTCTTTTAGCTTACCACCATCATCACAAAGTGCCAGATGGACGTTATCAAGGTCTAGATCTCCTATCTCTGAGATCTTAAAATGTATATAAGACCTAACATCCTCGACCAATAAAACCCTAGCTGGGATTTAGGAGAATGCTCCAGAATCATCTAGTTGAGAGGCTATCTTAGGATGTAGTTTGTAATTAGGTTCAGCACAAGCCCCTCTACTAACTAGCTTGAATGGTTTCTTTTTTTCATCCTTAAGTTTCTCTACCCTAGATGTCGATGCCATCATTTTTGAGATTTTAGGGCTTTTTTGTAAATCAAAATAGTGCTATCGATGAGTGAATGAACTTACTAAATGTCTATAATCTGATTTGAATCTGAATTCTCAGTGAATTCCTTCTGCTGGGTCGCTTCTCAAACTACACTAAAACCACTCTGTTCTGCTATGCTCTGCTCAAAAATCGTGGGTGCAAAAATGAGCTTACCCGTCGGGATTTTATACTTTTTGGTGCCCTAAGTTGTCATCAATGCTTACCAACTTGTCAGTTTATGAAGACTGCCTTCATCGGTAAATACATTCACAACACCTCCGATGTCTGTGCAAATTGCCAGGGTAGCTTAGCGGTTTTCGAGAATTCACCGATGATCATCGGTGATATTGTGACAATAGATTTTGTAGTTTCATTGTACACCAATACTCGTCAGGTTACACTCAGCTTGTGTAATGACCGATACATTTTGGTAAGTATTGCATATCTTTTCTGTGTGTTCACTGAAGTAGATTGTGCCCAATAATTGATGGTTTCTTTTCAATAGATTAACAAGTAATGATATATTGCATCTTTATTCATGCCTATATTACAATATGAACTATGTGTAATGGAACTGATGCATAGTAAAACTTGTGATAATGTAGTTCCATACTTACTTGTGCAATCTAGTTAGATGTGGTGATGTCACCAGATCTAGCGGATGGGGTGTCACCATTTGCATTGCTTGTACTAGCACCTTCAATGTTTGTGGCTTTTACCCACATCTTATTTCTCATTATTTTGATGTCATCAATGGTATTTCCATTGGGATGTGTATTGGCATTTGTCAGTCGGTCTTTGCAATCTTTTATCACATGTCCAACCTTGTGACAATGTAAACATGCCATACCTGGATTGGACCATCCTCTTGACCTTCTGGTCCATTTTCTCATACAGTTTGTAGCAATATGACCATACCTTCCACATGCTATACAATTTACCCATGTGTTATAGTCCCAAACATATGAGTTACCCTCTCTGGTTGGTTTGTAGCTTTTATAAGTTTCTTTTTGAGTCCATGCCTTGTTGTTCTTTTTCCAACATTCCTTATGTGTATGCCCATTCATCTTGCATGTGGGACAGTATTTTTCCATGTAGGGTTTTCTCTTTGGATTTATCACTTTGGATCTACACTCATGTGCTTTATGTCCTTTCTTTTGACATTTATAACAATTACCAATAAAAGTAGATTGTGCTTGAGAAATACCTTTCATTTTTCTTCTGCAGATGTTTGAGGCGTAGCCTAGTTTTCCATAGCGATTGCATGACAGCTTCTTGGATCTTGGGGTTGTAAAAGAATTCC
Organism: Thuja plicata; assembly: GCA_018584345.1. Taxonomy (NCBI): domain Eukaryota; kingdom Viridiplantae; phylum Streptophyta; class Pinopsida; order Cupressales; family Cupressaceae; genus Thuja; species Thuja plicata. The sequence continues at coordinate 2,956,436 of MU225083.1, read as the reverse complement.
TCTTATCATATTGATTAGAGGATTCTCCATTCTCATTGTACCCTAATCCTGTGTAGTTGTTGACTCTTCTTTGTCCATCAAGAAAATCATCCATCCTTTTGTTGCTATCCTCAACCTTTTTGATTAATTCATTGTGTTGATTTTGAACTTTGATTTCATGCTTCAATTTTTCATTTTCTTCCCTTAGTTCACCGATAGTCTGTATTCTTTCAATGAGTTCTATATTCAATTTGTTTGCTTCTTGACTCATAAGAATAATCTGGTTGGTGACCACATGGTGATGCTCAGTGAGTCTTTGAATCTCTGATTCTTTCTCTTGTAGCTTCTCTGTAATTTTCCTCCTATCATCAATGGCTAGTGTTCTTTCATTTTCAGCTCTTCTTGCATCATTCATAACATGAATCATTTTTACCATTTGAGTCTCTTGACCAATTTGCAGCATCTTGATTTGATTTTTCAAATGTAGATTGATCTCTTGCACACTTGTAATTTCTTCAATTGATGCATCTGAAGCTTTTCTCAATGATGATTCCGCTGTTTCAAAGTACTCTTGTATTTCTATTTCTTTGTAGTCTTTCTCATTCATCTTGGTTGCCATAATCTGTCTTTCATCAAGAAGTTTTCTCAGCTTCATATTTGCCTCCTTTTACTACTCAAAGTTTATTTGCATTTGTAACTGCTCATTCTCAATAGTCATATCCAGTCTGAACTTATCCATTGCTCTGATCTTTTCTCTCAAGTCTTTAATATTTTTAAGAGAGAGACTTAGCTCTGATACCAATTGTTGGAATTATATTAAGATGGTGTATTGAGAGGGGAGGGGTGAATCACTACCTCTAAAACTTTTCTTGGTTAGCCCATTAACCCTTAGTCATCAGTTTGTAATTTAACTTATCTATCTGTTCATCTTTCTTTATGCATATGAAAACATATCATACATTCTTTTTGATATGTAACAATAATAGAAACATTCATGAAATTAGATAACACATGACACAAGATATGATATCGTAGAAAACTCCTGTTAAGGAAGTAAAAACTGCAGTGGGGATTGTTACCCACAAAAATTCACTATCTACAGATAAGAAGGGTCGGTTAAGGCTTACAATTTGGTCACTTCTAATGACCTACCATGTTAGGAGTAATATAGTGGAGACCTGTTAAGATCTACTTCATTTGAAGCTTTAGCAACACTGTTAAGTGTGCACTCTGTTAAGAGATTTACAAAGGATGGCTAAGTCCACCTTCTAAAAAAGGATTTTAGATGTGATGCACTTGTTAGAATACAACTACATAAGTCTTTGATCTGATGATATATGCAATATTCAATTGCTGATAACAGATCTTATAAAGCTCCAAATATACTAGTAATCATCCTTCCATGATTGAGTATTACCTTTATCTGCTCGTCGGTAGCCTCTATGTGTTCTTGAAAAATTGATGTACTCTATTTATTCTCTTTGCATGAATTCTACCTTCTGCTCCTTAGATGCTCTTCATGGCTATCATAATGAAGAATTCATGTACTCACAAATGAGTATGAACATCTATTTATACTAGCTTAGGTTCAATTCTTGATTCATGCATTCGCATGTTAACTCTAGATCCAAGATATACAACTTGATCTTGATCTATAGTTAGATATGCTTTAGATCCATTAGGATGCTTTAAAGCATTTACATAAAGCTTGCATGAACATAAAAAACAAATAAAAATTATATAAATAGAATAATTTTTCTTTATCTGTCATGTAAAAACTCAGATCCACAATTTGTGGCTTTTCTGATTTTCGGTGTTCTTGGTCGTCGGTGTTCCTTTCTTGAACATGTCGTCGGGTATGCTTGTCTATTCCTGTTAGGTTTTTTCTATAAACTATGTCACCGGTGATGCTTGTTGATTTTATACTTAGCTTTTTCTCAAAAATCTTTGTTCCGTCGGGTATGCTTACATTTCATCGGTACTGCTTGTGTTTCACCGGTAATGCTTGCTGTCTGCCGGTAATGCTTTCTATCAAAGTTTTTCTCTGAGTATACTAATGGAAAAATAATTTCATCACTATCCAAGCTTGTTCATTAACTATTACATGTTGATCTCTATTCAACCAAGTAACTTTATAAGGATTAGTATGAGGAATCCTTGTCAATTTTAACTTCTCAATAGATTCTAAAGAAACAATATTATCAGTAGATCTTGAATCTATGATAACTTTATAGACCTTACTGAGTATTTTTCAATCGACTCAAAATAAAGATCTTCTTTGGCTTGGCTCTTCTTTAATGGGCTCTTTTAGGAGTGTTCTCTGAACCATCAAATGTTCTCCCATCTTCGATCCTATGGGGATATCTGAAGTATTGTTGCTAGAAGACTCTTCTTGCACATAGTTATCTCTTTTCTCTCCTCCTTGGGGAGTAGAGCTCTTTTCTGGACATTGATATGCAGGATGCCCAAGTTGCTGACAATTATAGCACTTCATATAAGAGAAATAAGATCCTCTCATTGGCCATCAGTCCTTCCTCTTGAACTATTATTCAGACTCTTCCTCTATTGTAACCACCTCTAGTGTTACTTGATTCTCCCTGATTCTCGGTGAGTTTATTCTCACTCTGATTCTTAGCTTTAGGATTTCTTCCTCCATATCCTCCTCTATGACCTCTATTGTCTCTTCCTCTACCCCTACTATTTGAGTCCTATTTCTTTTTGAACTTCTCTTCCACTTTAAGGGATAATTGATAGCATTGGTGGACAATCTTGGGGCTTAAGAGACTAATTTCCTCTTGAATGCTCCATTTAAGGCCATTCTGATATCTTGCCACTTTTAGGCTTTCTTCTTCCATCACATGGGACCTTAAGCATAGATTATGGAATTTTTCTGTATAGGCACTAAAATCTAAGTCTTTCTACCTCAGATTCTGCCTTCTCTTATGAAGTTGTACTTCATAATCATCAGAAAGGTAAGTTTCTTTCATCTTTGCCACCATACATTTCCAACTAGTTATGGGGTTCTTGCCTCTCTTTGTTCTTTCATCTTGGACAAATTTCCACCAAGTGAGGGTAGTCCGTCTCAATCTTGTCTTGGCTATTCTAACTTTCTGAGCTTTGGTCACATTATCACAATCAAAGTGATTTTCAAGACCTTCTATCCATTCCATAATTAATTCTGGATCCATTTTGCCACTAAATAGAGGCACACCTTCTAAGGACTTACCACTTATTTCCTTTAATTCTTTCAAGAATGGTTCTTCTTGAAGTATCTAGTCTAGCTCTAGGATCATGTCCTCCTCAGCCATTTGTTTACCCTTCTCATCAGCTTCCCTCATTATTTCACTGACTTTTGTAGTTTGAAGCTGCACTTCTTCTAGTTTACATGCTATTTTGGCTAACTGCTCCTTCAGGAGTTTTTTCTCCTCTCTTTGCTCATCCACGTTCCTTGCTAGCTCTGCATTGGTCACCATATTGGATGAATTCATAGAATCTTCTAAAAATCACACCCAAACAACACTAGCCCAATTCTCAAACTTACTCTGATGCCAATCTGATGTAAAGCCCAGGTCTAGTTGTTATCGACAGTCAGCTTGACTATGCTCTAAGGTCTCTTGCACAGACCTTATAGGGTATTGCTTCACCCCAGCTTGAGGAAGTCACTAAGATCTTCACCTCAAGTGCCCTAGACTAGGCTAACACTATAAAGCTACTATTTCATGCTATAGAACCCATTAGGATAGGTTCATTCCCCAAGCTAAACTGAAGGTTTTCACTTGAGGAACACAACAACACACACTCCACATGGAATCCATTAAATATGTTCTTTCTTATTCACAAGAACTAGACTATTATAGGATGATATGATCTGTGTCTATCTCCTTCTCTAATCTATCTATATCCATCTATATTCTCTATCTCACTCTCTTATTACAAAAGATTTTCAGCTATATATACATCCATCAAAATATCTCCCAAAATATCTGATACTCATGGACAACTTCAACCACCCTCCAAAGGTGGCCAAACTGAGCATTAGATGACCCTTCCAAAACAAGAATAGGTTTCCTTGATCCTTTCAAGCAAAAATGACACATAGAGAGTCATTGCAAGTGACCCAACTGGTCACAAACGTCACATCCTGCATTTCTTGGGTCATTAACTGACATTACCGAGCACCAGCATTGACTTTTTAGAACAACATGAACATCGTCAGTTTCCAACCCTGACAACAAACAAAGACACCAGTCATCATCACCAACAAGCATCACTAACAAACACCACCAAAAAGCATCACCGATGAACACTACCAATCAAGTCGTGCTGACGAACAAAAATTGACAGACAGAAACTGATGGACATCGTCGACAAACAGTGTAACTTAACTTAGGTGCTCTTGCACCATACCTGCATAGATGTTATAGGGTATTGCTTCACCCCAGCTTGAGGAAGTCACTAAGATCTTCACCTCAAGTTCCCTAGACCAGGCTTACACCATAAAGCTACTATTTCATGCTATAGAACCCATTAGGATAGGTTCATTCCCCAAGCTAAATTAGAGGTTTTCACCTGAGGAACACAATAACACACACTGCACATGGAATCCATTAAATATGTTCTTTCTTATTCACAAGAACTAGACTATTATAGGATGATACAATCTGTGTCTATCTCCTTCTCTAATCTATCTATATCCATCTATATTCTCTATCTCACTCTCTTATTACAAAATCTTTTCAGCTATATATACATCCATCAAAATATCTCCCAAAATATCTGATACTCGTGGAAAAATTCAACCACCCTCCAAAGGTGGCCAAACTGAGTAATAAATGACCCTTCCAAAATAGGAATAGGTGTCCCTGATCATTTCAAGAAAAAACAATACATAGAGAGTCGTTGCAAGTGACCCAGCTGGCCACAAACATCACATCCCACATTTCCTGGGTCATTAAATGACATTACAAAGTGCCAGCGTTGAATTTTTAGAACAACATGAACATTGTCAGTTTCCAACCCCAAGAAAAACAAAGACATCGGCCATCATCACTAACGAGTATCACTGACGAACACCACCAACAAGCATCGCTGACGAACACTACCAATCAAGTAGTGCCGACAAACAAAAATTGACGGACATCACTGACAGATAGTGTAACTTAACTTAGGTTCTCTTGCACCTCTCTCTCTCTCTCTATATATATATATATCCCTTTCTATCTATATCTCAATATCTCTCCCTTCTGTTGGTGCCCAAAAATAATGAATTGAATTTCCTTTGGACTTGCAAATCCAATGATGGGAAATCTAATTATTTTTGGCCAACTAACAAGAATGATTGATTATGATCCTCTTCCTCTACGCTTCTGGCTCTGCAGGACCAAGGCGGGTGAACCTTCACCTGAATAGGATTTTTATAGTAGATAACCTATGTATGGAACTCAAACTTCTGTCTCTCAAAGTATGGCAAGGAACTTGAAATAAATATAACTGAAATCAATATATTATGAACTGTAAACTGAAATACTTTAAGTAATTGAAAGAATTTTTAGTAAATGTGTATGTAATTTGAAATGAAC
>MU225083.1:2915423-2929979 GCA_018584345.1 Thuja plicata | reverse complement strand
AAATCAGTGTCCACATTATAACATACTATGTAAACAGTTATCATAAAAGGTAAAACCTTCCTGAGTATATGTGGAACTCGAAAACGAAGAAGGACCTTATCCAGTCCTTAGCAATTAGGCTTTTCTTGTCAATGAATCAGTATTAGGAGGCATGGTGTTCAAGTAGTTATTTCAAGAACTGTGATTCATAGAAGAAAAATCCCTAACATAGAGTATGTCAGATGGCAAAAGGAGTGAAATAGAATATAGGGTTTTATCAGCTATTACCTATACCGAAGAATCCTTGGGAGGATATCAGTATGGACTTTATTCTTAGTTTACCGAGGACTCAGAGGGGACATGATTCAATCTTTGTAGTGGTTGACTGATTTTCAAAGATGGCACATTTCATTCCTTGCAAGAAGACTAATGATGATGTTCATGTAGCAGAATTATTTTTCAGAGAAGTGGTGAGGCTACATGGTTTGCCAAAGACCATAGTTTCAGATCAAGACACTAAGTTTGTACGATATTTCTGGAATACATTATGGAAGAAGTTGAAGACATATTTGAAGTTCAGTTCATCCCATCATCCACAGACTGATGGACAGACAAAGGTGGTGAATAGGAGTTTGGGGAATTTGCTAAAATGTTTGGTTGGAGATAAGCCAATAGCATGGGATTTGATTTTACCATTGGTAGAATTTGCATACAATAATTCTGTCAATAGGAGCACTGGTAAATCACCATTCCAGATTGGATATGGAAGTAGTCCAAGAAATGCATCTGAATTGTGAAAGATAGATAAAGGAGAAATAAGTAGTGTTGAAGCTGAGGATTTTGCAGAACACTTGAAGAACATCCATGAGGAAGTGAGGAAGCACATTACCAAAATGAATGCACAGTATAAGGCTAAGGTAGATGAGAAAAGGAGACATAAGGAATTTTAGGTTAGGGATGAAGTCATGGTTCACTTACAGAAGGAGCAGTTTCTAGTTGGTACATATAACAAGCTAAAAAATGAAGAATTTTGGACCATGTAAGATATTGAAGAAGCATGATTAAGGAAATGCATATGAGGTAGAATTGCCTTGTGAGCTGAATATTTCACCAGAGTTTAACATTTCAGATTTGATAGAGTATCATGAAGGAGGTGTCAAAGATGAGATCACAGCAACATAGTGGATTATTCCAGCAAGTAGTTCGGATACCAAGGAGATTGAAGACATACTGGACAGTCATGTTGGTAGAAGTACAAGGAACAAAAAATATGAAGAATATTTGGTCAAGTGGAATGGATGACCTATTGAAGATTAATCATGGATGACAAAGGAGGAGATTAACTGTCTTGGTTTTCCTCTGCACACTTGAGTCGTGATAGGGTCACTTCTCAAATTACCCCGGCTGTCTTATGCAGGAGCATCCTGGGTGTAAGGGAAATCTTTCATCACCCAAAAATATTTCTGTTTGCTTTTTAATAAGGGCTACCTTGTGTAGAGCTGCTATTTATGGAAACTTGCTATTTTTAGTAACTTGGTCATACGAACTCAGAATGTTCTAATTTCACATGTGGAGGTTCATCTCAGTCTTATCAGCCTGCTAGTAAAGTTTTGTGGCTAGATCAGGTCTAGTTTTTAAAATATTAAAGATTTTCGATATTAGCAGCAGGGTACAGAAACATTGAACTCAGTTTTGAAGGCTTTAGAGGCCCCAAATGAGGTCAAAAATTTAGGTGATGGGTGCTTTCATAGCTTGAGCCTGTAGAGCACTTTGTGGCATTTCTGGATTGGGGTCATAATAGTCAATCGGTTCAACTGGCGATGACTTATGGTCTTCTGAAGTTGGGTCACCTGAAATGGCAGAAAATAATTTTTCTTCAAAATTTATGTTCGGGTTTCAAAAGTTATTTTGAGCCGACTATGATGTCATAAATTTTAAAATAAAATAACTCTAAGTTTGGTCAGCCCTATGGGTTAAATTTTTACAACCTTCTCGGGCGGTGGAAATTGCCTATATAAAGAAGGCCCGTAGTGTTGTGTAGGGAAGTTTGGGGTAGATCTGGGTAATAATTCAAGGCTTTGTCCTACAGAATATTGTAAGGGGAATTCCCATGTGGCTTTTCATATTGTAATTCTAAAAGTTTGTAATTCCACATTTGTGGAGATAATAAGAAGCCCATTTTCTATTCTTGCAAATTGTGTTGCTTCTCTGTTTCTGTTGTGTGTTTGTGGTATTAAGGAGAGAACCCTTCATCAAGTGGTATCAGAGTAGGAGCTCTTGAGTGTGTAAATAGATCGCTGACTATGAGGCAGTTTGCACCAGGACCATGGGTTAGGGTTTTTGTGTAAATAGATCGCTGACTGTGAGGTAGTTTGCACCATGACCGTGGTTAGAGTTTTAGCGTGCATCGCAAAAATACCTCCACGAAGGGAACATGGCAGAAGAGCTAGTGTTGTGACACCTGAGGTTAGAGAGCTCCAGGGACAAGTGTGAGCATTGCAAGAAGAGATTCGCAGAGGAATGAATCTTAATGTTAGAAACGAAAGTGAGGATGAAACCGAAGAAGGAAATGATGATCAAGAAAAAGTTAAAGTTTTGAATCCAGAAGAAGAAAGGCTTTTCTGAGCCATTTCCAAGATTGAGAAAAGACCTAAGATTGAGGTTCCTACATTTTTAGGGAATCTTAACTCAGAGGAGTTGATTGACTAGATCAACAAATGTGAAAAATATTTCAAGAATGAACATATTGAGGATCCTAAACGGGTCAAGTTTGTGAAGGCTAGACTAAAGGGTCATGCAAAGATGTAGTAGCAGGAGATCCAATTGGAGCGAAATTGAAGAGGAAAGGATAAAATCAAAAGATGGGATTAGATGGTGGATAAGTTGAAGTGATAATTCATTCATGTTGATTATGAGCTTGACGTACTGAAGAAAATGCAAAGTTTGAAGTGAGAAGGAAGATCTATTCAGGAGTATACAGTGGAGTTCTATCAAATCCTCATCAGAACAGGCCATGCAGAAGCTGACAAGGAGAAAGTTGCATGTTACTTTAATGGGTTGAGGCCAAGCATTCAGGAGGAATTGAATCTAGTTCGAATGAACAGTATTGAGGAGGCATACCAGTTTGCCCTGAAAGTAGAAGAAAAGATGAACAAGAAGTTTGAGAGTAGACAAAATGGAAGATGTCATTGTGTAAGATCTGGTGCATGGTCATATGGTGGCCGAAATGAAGATCCAAAAAAGAAGGATGAGGCTAGTAGCAGTCAAAATCAGCAAGGAAACAATTCCAATCATTTCCAAGATTAGAATAATAGAGATTAGAGAGGAAGAGGAATAGGACAAGGATCTAGAAGAGGAGGCTTCTGTGGAACATGTTTTTAGTATGGAGAAGAAGGTCATAAGGAATTTGAATATCCTCAGTGCCAAGGAAGTACAGATAGGAGAAATAAAGGCTAGGCCAGAGTTGCACATGTAGATGAAGATGCCAGATCGTCATATTCTAAAGATGCTGAAAGTAAAGAAATGTTGATTAACAGAAGAGTCCTACTGATTGGTGAGAATGAACCTAAATAAAGGAGGAGCCTATTTCACACTAGGTGCAAGTGTGAGGGTAAGTGTTGTGATGTGATTATTGATAGTGGAAGCATTGACAATTTGGTGCCAGAAGAGATGGCGACAAAGTTGAAGCTCAAGAGATAGAAACACCCACATCCATATCAGATTGCCTGGGTACAGGATGACCACAAGGTCATGGTCAATGAAAAATGCCTCGTGAAGTTCAAGATTGGTGGATACCATGATGAGGTACTATGTGATATCATATCTATGGATGTATGTCATATTTTGTTGGGTAGACCATGGTAGTTTGATAGCTGTGTTGTACATGATGGTTTTGTGAATACCTATTCTATGAAAAAGGATCGAGTGTGACATAAGCTAAAGCCATTGAATGACATAGAAGAAAAGGTATGTGGTAGTGCAAGAATAACATTTTTTGATGGAAGAAAGTTTCTAGATGGTATTAGGCATGAGCATGTGTGTTTTGCTTTAATTCTAAAAGTTGGTAAGGAGGAAGTAAAAGATGTTCTTGTAGAAGTTGCAAATTTGTTGAATGAGTTTCAAGATATTGTATCTGATAATGTGCCTGATGGATTACCACCAGTCAGGAAGATCATTCATCAGATGGACTTGATTCTAGGAGTGAGTTTGCTGAATAAGGCACCACATAGAATGACACTTGCAGAAAGTGAGGAGTTGAATAGACAAGTACATGAGTTGTTGCAGAAAGGATTGATCTGTGAGAGTTTGAGTCCCTATGCTATACCAACAGTATTAGCACCAAAGAAGAATGGAGAGTGTAGGATGTGTACAAACTCCAGGGCAATAAACAAGATCACAATTAAGTACAGGTTCCTATTGCCGTGAATGGATGATATTATGGACTGTTTGAGTGGAGCTGTGTATTTCTCAAAGATAGATCTGAAGAGTGGATATCATTAGATTTAGATCAGAGAAGGAGATGAAGGGAAGACTACCTTCAAGACAAAGGAAGGATTGTACGAGTGGTTAGTCATGCCTTTTGGGCTAACCAATGCACCGAGCACTTTCATGCGACTCATGAACGAGGTTCTGAAAGAATTTCTGGGTAAGTTTCTCATTGTTTACCTAGATGATATTTTGATCTTTAGTAAGACATTGGAGGAGCATAAGATGCATATTTTTATTGTATTTGAGAAGTTGAGAGAAGAGAAATTGTTGATAAATTTGAAGAAGTGCGATTTTGTGAAGGAGTTAGTGTATTTGGGATTTTTAGTTTCAGTAGAAGGTCTAAAAATGGACCCAGAGAAGGTATAAACTATCCTTGAATGGCCTACTCTAACGAGTGCTACCAAGGTAAGATCTTTCCATGGTCTAGCTAGCTTTTACAGAAAGTTTATTAGAAATTTTAACAGTATTTGTGGACCCTTGACTGAAACAATGAAAGGGGATAGAAAACAGGTTAAGCAGACTAATGGGGCAGAAAAAAGTTTTCAATTGTTGAAACAAAAAGTTACAGAACAACCTATTTTGGCACTCCCAGATTTTAATAAAGTGTTTCAAGTAGATTGTGATGCTAGTGGTGTTGCAATAGGAGTTGTTATGAGCCAAGAAGGTAAACTTGTTGCTTATTTCAGTGAGAAGTTAATGATGCCAAGAGAAAGTATTTTGTTTATGATCAAAAATTTTATGCTATAGTTTAGGCATTAAAGAAGTGGAGACATTATCTGCTTCCTAAGGAGTTTGTTTTGTATATTGATCATCAAGCTTTGCAATATTTGAATAGTCAAGGAAAGTTGAATCAAAGGCATTTGAAATGGGTTGAATTTTTGTAGAGTTATACATTTGTTTTGAAACACAGGAGTTGAAAGTCTAACAGTGTTATAGATGCCGTTAGCAGAAGGAAACTATTGTTGATAGAGATGCAGATTGAGGTGGTTGGGCTCAATGAACTCAAGAATTTGTATTCAAAGGATCCTGATTTTAGTGAAGCTTGGAAAACTTGTATAGAACCTGTTACTATAGATAGGACAAAATTGCTGGATTTCATCATCCAAGATGGTATGGTATTCAAAGGGAGTCAATTGTGCATTCCATGAAGTTCTATGAGGGAGAATCTCATCAAGGAGAAGCATAGCAGAGGATTGGCTAGACATTTTGGTCATGATAAAACTCTTTTTTTGGTTAGTGAAAATTATTATTGGCCACAGTTGCAGTAAGATGTGAATAAGTTTATACAAAGTTGCAGAGTATGTCAGATGGAAAAAGGAGTGAAATAGAATACAGGATTTTATCAGCCATTACCTATACCAGAGAATCCTTGGGAGGATATCAGTATGGACTTTATTCTTGGTTTACTGAGGACTCAGCGGGGACATGATTCAATCTTTGTGGTGGTTGAAATATTCTCAAAGATGGCACATTTCATTCCCTGCAAGAAGACTAATGATGTTGTTCATGTAGCAAAATTATTTTTCAGAGAATTGGTGAGGCTACATGGTTTGCCAAAGACCATAGTTTCAAATCAAGACACTAAGTTTGTTGGATATTTCTGGCATACGTTGTGGAAGAAGTTGAAGATAGATTTAAAGTTCAATTCATCCCATCATCCACAGACTAATGGACATAGAAAGGTGGTGAATAGGAGTTTGGGGAATTTGCTGAGATGTTTGGTTGGAGATAAGCCAATAGGATGGGATTTTATTTTACCACAGACAGAATTTGCATACAATAATTTAGTCAACAGGAGCATTGGTAAATTACCATTCCAGATTGTATATCGAAGTAGTCCAAGAAATGCATCTGAATTGCAAAAGATAGATAAAGGAGAAATAAGTAGTGCTGAAGCTGAGGATTTTGTAGAACACTTGAAGAACATCCATGAACAAGTGAGGAAGCACATTAGCAAAATGAATGCACAGTATAAGGCTAAGGCAAATGAGAAAAGGAGACATAAGGAATTTCAGGTTGGGGATGAAGTCATGGTTCACTTACAGAAGGAGCGGTTTCCAGTTGGTACATATAACAAGCTGAAAAATGAAGAAGTTTGGACCATGTAAGATATTTAAGAAGCATGATTTAGGAAATGCATATGAGGTAGAGTTGCCTAGTGAGCTGAATATTTCACTAGAGTTTAACATTTCAGATTTGACAGAGAATCATGAAGGAGGTGTCGAAGATGAGATCACAGTGGCAAAGTGAATTATTCCAACAAGTAGTTCAGATACCAAGGAGATTGAAGACATACTAGACACTTGTGTTGGTAGAAGTACAAGGAACAGGACATATGAAGAATATCTGGTCAAGTGGAAATGATGACCTGTTGAAGATTCATCATGGATGACAAGGGATAAGGTTAACCATCTTGGTTTTCCTATACACACTTGAGTCATGATAGGGTCACTTCTCAAATTACCCTAGGTGTCTGATGCAGGAGCATCCTGCATGTAAGGGCAATCTTGCATCACCCAAAAATATTTATGTTTTATTTTTAATAAGGGCTACCTTGTGCAGAGCTGTTATTTATGAAAACTTTCTATTTTTAGTAAGTTGGTCATACGATCTCAAAATGTTCTGATTTCACATATGGAGGTTCATCTCAGTCTTATCAGCCTACTAGTAAAGTTTCATGGCTAGATCAGGTCTAGTTTTGAAGATATTAAAGATTTTTGGTATTAGTAGCAGGGTACAGAAACTTTGAACTCAGTTTTGAAGGCTTTAGAGGCCCCAGATGATGTCAAAAATTTGGGTCATGGATGCTTTCTTGGGTCAAGCTTGTAGGGCACTTCGTGGCATTTCTGGATTGGGGTCATTAAAGTCAATCGGGTCAACTGGCAATGACTTATGGTCTTCGAAAGTTGGGTCACCTGAAATGACAAAAAATAATTTTTCTTCAAAATTTTTGTTCAGGTTTCAAAAGTTATTTTGAGCCGACTATGATGTAATAAATTATAAAATAAAATAACTCTAAGTTTGGTCAGCCCTATGGGCTAAATTTCTGGAACCTTCTCGGGCGGTGGAAATTGCCTATATAAAGAAGGCCTGTAGTGTTGTTTAGGGAAGTTTGGGGTAGATCTGGGTAATAATTCAAGGCTTTATCCTTTAGAATATTTTAAGGGGAATGCCCATGTGGCTTTGCATATTGTAATTCTAAAATTTTGTAATTCTACATTTGTGGAGACAATAAGAAGCCCATTTTCTGTTCTTGCAAATTTTGTTGCTTCTTTGTTTCTGTTATGTGTTTGTGGTATTAAGGAGAGCACCCTTCATCAAGTGGTATCAAAGTAGGAGTTCCTGAGTGTGTCAACAAATTGCCGATTGTGAGGCAGTTTGCACCAGGACCATGGGTTAGGTTTTTTGTGTAAACAGATCGCCGATTGTGAGGCAGTTTGCACCAGGACCATGGTTAGGGTTTTCAGTGCGCATCGCAAAAATGCCTCCACGAAGGGAACATGGTGGAAGAGTTGGTGTTGTAACACCTGAGGTTAGAGAGCTCCAGAGTTAAGTGTGAGCATTGCAAGAAGAGATTCACAGAGGAATGAATCTTAATGTTAGAAATGAAAGTGAGGATGAAGCAGAAGAAGGAAATGATGATCAAGAAAAAGTTGAAGTGTTGAATCCAGAAGAAGAAAGGTTTGTCCAAGCCATTTTCAAGATTGGGAAGAGACCTAAGATTGAGGTTCCTACATTTTCAGGGAATCTTAACCCAGAGGAGTTGATTGACTAGATCAATGAATGTGAAGAATATTTCAAGTATAAAGATATTGAGGATCCTAATTGGGTCAAGTTTGCAAAGGCCAGACTAAAGGGTCATGCGAAGATCTGGTAGCAAGAGATCCAATTAGAGTGAAATCAAAGAGGAAAGGATAAAATCACAAGATGGGATCAGATGGTGGATAAGTTGAAGCAACAATTCATTCTTGTTGATTATGAGCTTGACCTACTGAAGAAAATGCAAAGTTTGAAGCAAGTAGGAAGATTTGTTTAGGAGTATACAGAGGAGTTCTATCAAATCCTCATCAGAACAGGCCATGCAGAAGCTGACAAGGAGAAAGTTTCCTGTTACCTTAATGGGTTGAGGCCAAGCATTCAGGAGGAGTTGAATCTAGTTTAAATGAATAGTATTGAGGAGGCATACCAGTTTGCCCTGAAAGTAGAAGAAAAGATGAACAAGAAGTTTGAGAGCAGACAAAATGGAAAAAGGTCATGGTGGAAGATCTGGTGGATGGTCATATGGTGGCCAAAATGAAGATCCAAAAAAGAAGGATGAGGCCAGTAGCAATCAGAATCAGCAAGGAAACAATTCCAATCATTTCCAAGATTAGAATAATAGATATCAGAGAGGAAGAGGAATAGGACAAGGATCTGGAAGAGGAGGCTTCCATGGAACATGTTTTCACTATGGAGAAGAAGGTCATAGGGTATTTGAATGTCCTTAGTGTCAAGGAAGAAAAGACAAAAGAAATGAAGGCCAAGCTAGAGTCGCACATGTAGATGAAGATGCCAGATCATCACATTCTGAAGATGCTGAAAGAGGAGAAACGTTGATTAACAGAAGAGTCCTGCTGAGTGGTGAGAATGAACCTGAACAAAGGAGGATCCACCCACATCCATATCATATTTACTGGGTATAGGATGACCACAAGCTCATGGTCAATGAAAAATGCCTCATGAAGTTCAAGATTGATGGATACCATGATGAGGTACTGTGTGATATCATATCTATAGTTGTATGTCATATGTTGTTGGGTAGACCATGGTAGTTTGACAGATGTGTTGTACATGATGGTCGTGTGAATACCTATTCTATGACAAAGGATGGAGTGAAACATAAGCTAAAGCCATTGAATGAAACAGAAGAAAAGGTATGTGGTAGTGCAATAATAACTTTTGTTGATGGAAGAAAGTTCCTAGATGGTATGAGGCATGAGGATGTGTGTTTTTCTTTAATTCCAAAAGCTAGTAAGGAGGAAGTAGAAGATGCTCTTGTAGAAGTTGCATATTTGTTGAATGAGTTTCAGGATATTATATCCGATAATTTGCTTGATGGATTACCACCAGTCAGAAAGATCAATCAACAGATGGACTTGATTCTAGGAGCGATTTTGCCAAATAAGGCAACACACAGAATGACCCCTGCAGAAAGTGAGGAGTTGAATAGACAAGTACATGAGTTGTTGCAAAAAGGATTGATCTATGAGAGTCTGAGTCCCTGTGCTATACCAGTGGTATTAGCACCAAAGAAGAATGGAGAGTGGAGGATGTGTACAGAATCCAGGGCAATAAACAAGATCATAATCAAGTACAAGTTTCTATTTTTGTGAATGGATGATATTATGGACTGTTTGAGTGGAGCTGTGTATTTCTCAAAGATAGATCTGAAGAGTGGATATCATTAGATTTAGATCAAAGAAGGAGATGAAGGGAAGACTACCTTCAAGACAAAGGAAGGATTGTACGAGTGGTTAGTCATTCCTTTTGGGCTAACCAATGCACCGAGCACTTTCATGCGACTCATGAACGAGGTTCTGAAAGAATTTCTGGGTAAGTTTGTCATTGTTTACCTAGATGATATTTTGATCTTTAGTAAGACATTGGAGGAGCATAAGATGCATATTCGTATGGTATTTGAGAAGCTGAAAGAAGAGAAATTGTTGATAAATTTGAAGAAGTGCTATTTTGTGAAGGAGTTAGTGTATTTGGGATTTGTAGTTTCAGCAAAAGGTCTAAAAATGGACCTAGAGAAGGTACAGGCTATCCTTGAATGGCCTACTCCATGGAGTGCTTCTGAGGTAAGATCTTTCCATGGTCTAGCTAGATTTTACAAAAAATTTATCAAAAATTTTAGCAGTATTTGTGGACCCTTGACTGAAACAATGAGAGGGGATAGAAAAGAGTTTAAGTGGACTAATGGGGCAGAAAAGAGTTTTCAATTGTTGAAACAAAAAGTTACAGAACAACCTATTTTAGCACTCTCAAATTTTAATAAGGTGTTTCAAGTAGATTGTGATGCTAGTGGTATTCAATAGGAGTTGTTATGAGCCAAGAATGTAAACCTGTTGCTTATTTCAGTGAGAAGTTAATGATGCCAAGAGAAAGTATTCTGCTTATGATAAAGAATTTTATGCTATATTTTAGGCATTAAAGAGGTGGAGACATTGTCTGCTTCCTAAGGAGTTTTTTTTGTATATTGATCATCAAGCTTTGCAATGTTTGAATAGTCAAGGAAAGTTGAATCAAAGGCATTTGAAATAGGTTGAATTTTTGCAGAGTTATACATTTGTTTTGAAATAGAAGAGTGGAAAGTGTAACAGGGTTGCAGATGCCCTTATCAGAAGGCAACTATTGCTGACAGAGATGAAGATTGAGGTGGTTGGGTTTAATGAACTCAAGAATTTATATCCAAAGGATCCTAATTTTAGTGAAGCTTGGAAAGCTTGTACAGAACCTGTTACTCTAAACATTACAAAATTGCTGGATTTCATCATCCAGGATGGTATGTTATTCAAAGGGAGTCAGTTGTGCATTCCACGAAGTTCTATGAGGGAGAATCTCATCAAGGACAAGCATAGCAGAGGATTGGCTAGACATTTTGGTCATTATAAAACCCTTGTTTTGGTTAGTGAGAATTATTATTGGCCACAGTTGCAGCAAGATGTGAATAAGTTTATACAGAGTTGCAGAGTATGTCAGATGGCAAAAGGAGTGAAACAGAATACAGGGTTTTATCAGCCATTACCTATACCAGAGAATCCTTGGGAGGATATCAGTATGGACTTTGTTCTTAGTTTACCGAGGACTTAGGGGGGATATGATTCAATCTTTGTGGTGGTTGACAAATTTTTGAAGATGGCACATTTCATTCCCTGAAAGAAGACTAATGATGTTGTTCATGTACTAGAATTATTTTTTAGAGAAGTGGTGAGGCTACATGGTTTGCCAAAGACCATAGTTTCAAATCGAGACACTAAGTTTGTTGGATATTTCTGGCATACGTTGTGGAAGAAGTTGAAGATAGATTTGAAGTTTAGTTCCTCCCATCATCCACAAACTGATGGATAGACAAAGGTGGTGAATAGGAGTTTGGAGAATTTGCTGCAATGTTTGGTTGGAGATAAGCCAATAGGATGGGATTTGATTTTACCACAGGTAAAATTTGCATACAATAATTCTGTCAACAGGAGCACTAGTAAATCACCATTCCAGATTGTATATAAAAGTAGTCCAAGAAATGCATCTAAATTTCAAAAGATAGATAAATGAGAAATAAGTAGTGCTGAAGCTGAGGATTTTGTAGAACACTTGAAGAACATCCATGAGGAAGTGAGGAAGCACATTACCAAAATAAATTCATAGTATAAGTCTAAGGTAGATGTGAAAAGGAGACATAAGGAATTTCAGGTTGGGGATGAAGTCATGGTTCACTTATGGAAGGAGCAGTTTCTAGTTGGTACATATAACAAGCTGAAAATGAAGAAGTTTGGACCATCTAAGATACTGAAGAAGTATGATTCAGGAAATGCATATGAGGTAGAATTTCCTAGTGAGCAGAATATTTCACCAGCGTTTAACATTTTAGATTTGAAAGAGTATCATGAAGGAGGTGTCAAAGATGAGATCACAGCGGCACAGTGCAGTATTCCAGCAAGTAGTCCAGATACCAAGGAGATTGAAGACATACTAGATAGTCGTGTTGGTAGAAGCACAAGGAACAAGACATATGAAGAATATCTGGTCAAGTGGAAAGGATGACCTGTTGAAGATTCATCATCAATGACAAGGGAGGAGGTTAACCATATTGGTTTTCCTCTGCACACCTGATTCATGACAAGGTCACTTCTCAAATTACCCCGGGTGTCTGATGCAGGAGCATCCTGGGTGTAAGTGCAATATTGCATCACCCAAAAATATTTCTGTTTGCTTTTCAATAAGGGGTACCTTGTGCAGAGTTGCTATTTATGGAAACTTTCTATTTTTAGTAAGTTGGTCATATGATCTCAGAATGTTTTGATTTCACATGTGGAGGTTCATCTTATTCTTATCAGCTTGCCAGTAAAGTTTCATGGCTAAATCAGTTATAGTCTTGAAGATATTAAAGATTTTTTATATTGGCTGTAGGGTACAGAAACTTTGAACTCAGTTTTGAAGGCTTTAGAGGCCCTAGATGAGGTCAAAAATTTGGGTGACGGGCGCTTGCATTTTTTTGGCTTGTAGAGCGCCTTGTGGCATTTTTGGATTGGGGTCATAATAGTTAATCAGGTCAACTGGAAATGACTTATGGTCTTCAGAAGTTGGGTCACCTGAAATGGCAGAAAATAATTTTCTTCTAAATTTTTTTTTCTGGTTTCAAAAGTTATTTTGAGCCGACTATGATGTAATAAATTGTAAAATAAAATAACTCTAAGTTTGGTGGGCCCTATGGGCTAAATTTTTGGAACCTTCTTGGGCGGTGGAAATTGCCTATATAAAGAAGGACCGTAGTGTTGTCTAGGGTAGTTCAGGGTAGATCTGGGTAATAATTTGAGGCTTTGACCTATAAAATATTGTAAGGGGAATGCCCATGTGGCTTTGCATATTGTGATTCTGAAAGTTTGTAAATCCACATTTGTGGAGATAATAAGAAGCCCATTTTTTGTTCTTGCAAATTGTGTTGCTTCTTTGTTTCTGTTATGTGTTTGTGGTATTAAGGAGAGAACCCTTCATCAAGTGGTATCAGAGTAGGAGTTCCTAAGTGTGTAAACAGATTGCCGACTGTGAGGCAGTTTGCACTAGGACCGTGGGTTAGGATTTTTGTGTAAACACATCATTAACTATGAGGCAATTTGCACCAAAACCGTGGTTAGGGTTTCAACGCGCATTGCAAAAATGCCTCCATGAAGGAAATGTGGTGGAAGAGCTAGTGTTGTGACACCTAAGGTTAGAGAGCTCCAGAGACAAGTGCAAGCATTGCAAGAAGAGATTCACAGAGGAATGAATCTTAATGTTAGAAATAAAAATGAGGATGAAGCCAAAGAAGGAAATGATGATCAAGAAGAAGTTGAAGTTTCGAATCCAAAAGAAGAAAGGCTTTTCTGAGCCATTTCAAAGATTGGGAAAAGAACTAAGATTTAGGTTCCTACATTTTCAGGGAATCTTAACCCAAAGGAGTTGATTGACTGGATCAACAAATGTGAAGAATATTTTGAGTATGAAGATATTATGGATCCTAATCGGGTCAAGTTTGCGAAGGCCAGACTGAAGGGTCATGCAAAGATCTAGTGGCAGGAGATCCAATTGGAGTGAAATCAAAGAGGAAAGGATAAAATCAAAAGATGGGATCAGATGGTGGATAATTTGAAGTGACAATTCATTCCTATTCATTATGAGCTTGACCTACTAAAGAAAATGCAAAGTTTGAAGCAAGCAGGAAGATCTGTTCAGGAGTATACAGAGGAGTTCTATCGAATCCTCATCATAAAAGGCCATGCAGAAACTGATAAGGAGAAAGTTTCCTATTACCTTAATGGGTTGTGGCCAAGCATTTAGGAGGAGTTGAATCTAGTTTGAATGAATAGTATTGATGAGGCATACCAATTTTCCATGAAAGTAGAAGAAAAGATGAACAAGAAGTTTGAGAGCAGACAAAATGGAAGAGGTTGTGGTGGAAGATCTGGTGGACGGTCATATGGTGGCAGAAATGAAGATCTAAAAAATAAGGATGAGGCCAGTAGTAGTTAAAATCAGTGAGGAAAAAATTCCAATTGTTTCCAAGATCAAAATAATAGAGATCAGAGAGGAAGAGGAATAGGATAAGGATCTGGAAGAGGAGGCTTCCATGGAACATGTTTTCACTGTGGAGAAGAAGGTCATAGGGAATTTGAATGTCCTCAGTGCAAAGGAAGAATAGATAGGAGAAATGAAGGCCAGGCCAAAGCTGCACATGTAGATGAAGATGCCAGATCATCACATTCTGAAGATGCTGAAAGAGGAGAAACACTGATTAACAGAAGAGTCCTACTGAGTGGTGAGAATGAACCTGAACAAAGGAGGAGCCTGTTTCGC
>MU225083.1:2890267-2915369 GCA_018584345.1 Thuja plicata | reverse complement strand
CGGATTGCCTGGGTACAGGATGACCACAAGGTCATGGTCAATGAACAATGCCTCGTGAAGTTCAAGATTGGTGGATACCATGATGAGGTACTGTGTGATATCATATCTATGGATGTATGTCATATGTCATTGGGTAGACCATGGAAGTTTGACAGATGTGTTATACATGATGGTCGTGTGAATACCTATTCCATGACAAAGGATGGAGTGAGACATAAGCTAAATCCATTGAATGACACAAAAGAAAAGGTATGTGGTAGTGCAAGAATAAATTTTGTTATTGGAATAAAGTTCCTAGATGGTATGAGGCATGAGCATGTGTGTTTTGTTTTAATTCCAAAAGCTAGTAAGGAGGAAGTAGAAGATGTTCCTATAGAAGTTGCAGATTTGTTAAATGAGTTTTAGGATATTGTATCGGATAATGTGCCTGATGGATTAACACTAGTCAGGAAGATTAGTCATTAGATGGACTTGATTCTAGGAGTGAGTTTTCCAAATAAGGCAGCACATAGAATGACACCTCTAGAAAGTGAGGAGTTGAATAGACAAGTACATGAGTTGTTGCAGAAAGGATTGATCTGTGAGAGTCTGAGTCCCTGTGATGTACCAACAATATTCACACCAAAGAAGAATGGAGAGTGGAGGATGTGTACAAACTCTAGGGAAATAAACAAGATCACAATCAAGTATAGGTTTCCATTACCGCGAATGGATGATATTATGGATTGTTTGAGTGGAGATGTGTATTTCTCAGAGATAGATCTGAAGAGTGGATATCATCAGATTTGGATCAGAGAAGGAGATGAATGGAAGACTGCCTTCAAGACAAAGGAAGGATTTTACAAGTGGTTAGTCATACCTTTTGGGCTAACCAATGCACCAAGCACTTTCATGCGACTCGTGAACGAGGTTCTGAAAGAATTTCTGGGTAAGTTTGTCATTGTTTACCTAGATGATATTTTGATCTTTAGTAAGACATTGGAGGAGAATAAGATGCATATTTGTATGGTATTTGAGAAGCTAAGAGAAGAGAAATTGTTGATAAATTTGAAGAAGTACATTTTTGTGAAGGAGTTAGTGTATTTGGGATTTGTAGTTTCAGCGGAAGGTCTAAAAATGGATCCAAAGAAGGTACAGGCTATCCTTGAATGGCCTACTCTAAGGAGTGCTACCAAGGTAAGATCTTTCCATGGTCTAGCTATCTTTTATAGAAATTTTATCAAAAAATTTAGTAGTATTTGTGGACCCTTGGCTGAAACAATGAGAGGGGATAGAAAAGAGTTTAAGTGGACTAATGGGGCAGAAAGGAGTTTTCAATTATTAAAACAAAAAGTTACAGAACAACCTATTTTAGCACTCCTAAATTTTAATAAGGTGTTTCAAATAGATTGTGATGCTATTGGTATTGTAATAGGAGCTATTATGAGCCAATAAGGTAAACCTGTTGCTTATTTCAGTGAGAAGTTAAATGATTCCTAGAGAATGTATTATGTTTATGATCAGGAATTTTATGCTATAGTTCAGGCTTTAAAGAAGTGGAGACATTATCTACTTCCTAAGGAGTTTGTTTTGTATACTGATCATCAAGATTTGCAATATTTGAATAGTCAAGGACAGTTGAATCAAAGGCATTTGAAATGGGTTGAATTTTTGTAGAGTTATACATTTGTTTTGAAACACAGGAGTGGAAAGTCTAACAGGGTTGCAGATGCCCTTAGCAGAAGGCATTTATTACTGAAAAAGATGTAGATCGAGGTGGTTGGGTTCAATGAACTCAAGAATTTGTATCCAAAGGATCCTAATTTTGGTGAGGCTTGGAAAGCTTGTACAGAACCTGTTACTATAAATAGGATAAAATGGCTGAATTTCATCATCCAAGATGGTATGCTATTTAAATGGAGTCAGTTGTGCATTTCACAAAGTTCTATGAGGGAGAATCTCATCAAGGAGAAGCATAGCAAAGGATTGACTGGACATTTTGGTTGTGATAAAACCCTTGCTTTAGTTAGTGAGAATTATTATTGGCCACAGTTGCAGCAAGATGTGAAGAAGTTTGTACAGAGTTGCAGTGTATGTAAGATGGCAAAATGAGTGAAGAAGAATACAGGGTTGTATCAGCCATTACCTATACCAGAGAATCTTTGGGAGGATATCAGTATGGACTTTGTTCTTGGTTTACTGAGGACTCAGCAGGGACATGATTCAATCTTTGTGGTGGTTGATAGATTTTTGAAGATGGAAAATTTCATTCCCTGCAAGAAGACTAATGATGCTGTTGATGTAGCATAATTATTTTTTCAGAGAAGTGGTGAGGCTACATGGTTTGCCAAATACCATAGTTTTAGATTAAGACACTAAGTTTTTTTGATATTTCTGGTGTATGTTGTGGAAGAAGTTGAAGAAAGATTTGTAGTTCAGTTCATCCCATCATCCACAGACTGATGGATAGAAAGAGGTGGTGAATAGGAGTTTGGGGAATTTGTTGAGATGTTTGGTTGGAGATAAACCAACAAGATGGGATATGATTTTACCACAGACAAAATTTGCATACAATAATTCTGTCAACAGGAGCAATGGTAAATCACCATTCCAGATTGTATATGGAAGTAGTGCAAAAAATGCATCTAAATTGCGAAAGATAGATAATGGAGAAATAAGTAGTGTTGAAGCTAAGAATTTTGTAGAACACTTGAAGAACATCCATGAGGAAGTGAGGAAGAAAATTACCAAAATGAATGCATAGTATAAGGCTAAGGCAGATGAGAAAAGGAGACATAAGGAATTTTAGGTTGGGGATGAAGTCATGGTTCACTTACGGAAGGAGCAGTTTCCAGTTGGTACATATAACAAGCTGAAAATGAAGAAGTTTGGACCATGTAAGATACTGAAGAAGCATGATTTAGGAAATGCATATGAGGTAGAATTTCCTAGTGAGTTAAATATTTCACCAGTGTTTAACATTTGAGATTTGATAGAGTATCATAAAGGAGGTGTTGAAGATGATATCACAGCGGCACAGTGGAGTTTTCCAGCAAGTAGTTCAGATACCAAGGAGATTGAAGACATACTGGACAATCGTGTTGGTAGAAGCACAATGAACATGATATATGAAGAATATCTGGTCAAGTGGAAAGGATGACCTATTGAAGATTCATCATGGATGACAAGGGAGGAGGTTAACCATCTTGGCTTTGCTCTGCACACCTGAGTCATGACAGGGTCACTTCTCAACTTACCCTGTGTGTCTGATGCAGGAGCATCCTTGGTGTAATGGCAATCTTGCATCACCCAAAAATATTTCTGTTTGCTTTTCTATAAGGGATACCTTGTGCAGAGATGCTATTTATGTAAACTTTCTATTTTTAGTAAGTTGGTCATACGATCTCAAAATGTTCTGATTTCACATGTCGAGGTTCATCTCAGTCTTATCAGCCTACCAGTAAAGTTTCATGGCTAGATCAGGTCTAGTCTTGAAGATATTAAATATTTTTGATATTGGCTACAGGGTACAAAAACTTTGAACTCAGTTTTGAAGGCTTTAGAGGCCCTAGATGAGGTCAAAAATTTGGGTGACAAGTGCTTGCATTTTTTTTGCCTGTAGAGCACCTCGTGGCATTTCTGGATTGGGTTCATAATAGTCAATCAGGTCAACTGGCAATGACTTATGGTCTTCGAAAGTTGGGTCACTTGAAATGGCAGAAAATAATTTTTCTTCTAAATTTTTGTTCTGGTTTCAAAAGTTATTTTGAGGCGACTATGATGTAATAAATTGTAAAATAAAATAACTCTAATTTTTTTCTGCCCTATGGGATAAATTTCTTGAACCTTCTCAGGTGGTGGAAATTGCCTATATAAAGAAGGTCCATAGTGTTGTCTAGGGCAGTTTGGGGTAGATCTGGGTAATAATTCGAGGCTTTGTCCTACAGAATATTGTAAGGGGAATGCCCATGTGGCTTTGCATATTGTAATTTTGAAAGTTTGTAATTCCACATTTGTGGAGATAATAAGAAGCCCATTTTCTGTTCTTGCAAATTGTGTTGCTTCTCTGTTCCTATTATGTGTTTGTGGTATTAAGGGGAGCACCCTGCATCACACATCTTCTTTGTAGTTTTTCAATCCTTGACATCTTCAAATTCAACATGAGATAGTGAGGACAAAATCTCTATAACAATGTATTTATGCTCATGCTTCTCTCTCAATTTATCTATTGTCAATACTCCTATGGGAAACACATATTCATTATCTAGGAATTGAGTAACATCATTACCAATACCTTATAAGTGGAGTCTTATCCTGCTTTTCCATGAAGAAAAGTTGTCTTTGTTCAAATTGGGCACATCTCCTCTGTTCATCTTATGATCTTGACTTAGGTCTTGAAGCCTTCCTTTCTAAGCACACAAGCTCTGATACCAATTGTTAGTAATAACTGAGGGGGGGGGGTGAATTAGTGGCCTCAAATTTTATCCTTCAAATTTAACCACAAATCAATAAAACTCAGATTGTTAAGTCCCTACAAGATGCATGCCATGAAATACTAATAATGATTTAACTGTCTGTCAGTGTTCTCTATCAATCCTTATTCTTTCTTGATTACCGATAAGCAGTTTAACTATTTATCAAAACTCAGTAAATAAATAGAGTATACTGATCACTCCAGTGTTAACTATGTCAGATACAAAATAGTAAAGAAATGAATCATACACACATAACACATGAATTTTTAATGCAGAAACCCTGTTAAGGGAAAAACCACTCGGATCAGTACCCCAAATTTTTACTCTTTTAATGTGAGCCTTGTTAGGAGCCAACCCTGTTAAAGGTTACAAACACATTGTTAAGTGCGACCTTGTTAGAGGATTTTATACATAGAGGTTGTCACTAAGTATCAGTCATCTATTTCTACCATCCTTGAATCAGCCTCCTTCTTATACTATCAATAGGTATCAGGCAAATCCAATGCTACTTTCATGAATCAACCTTTTTGGTACTCCTTGGGATGTACCTCAATATATAGAACACTGTTAAGTCTTGCTCAGTTAAGAGACTTGATGCTTCAATGGTTAAACTGAAACACTATGACCTATTCATGCTGCAACTTTGAATTGCAGATTTTCAGATCTATTTAAGTACATTACCTCTCTGATCAATGTATCAATTCAATTCTTTGTGCTCCACACTTTCTACTCTATGATGTTGTGCTTCACTATTCATCGATGTCTGCAAAATTCCTTAGCTCTCCTTTAGCTTGATTGATCAAGACTGTATGAAGTTATTCTTCATCAGTTTCTCTTTAGCATCCTATTTCTATTCACTCACCTTAATCCCATTCGTAAATGAATTAAGCTTGTCTCTTATATACACATGATATTCAATGTTTCTTGAATCTTGATTCTTGGCATGAAAAACAATCCAACCAATTTGATTTAAAGCATAACTACTGATTTATCTCATAATTATCTTCTTGCCAACTGTACAAATCATCTTTAAATCAATTACTTAACTCTGGTCAAATAAAATAAAGAAAACAACCAGTTAAGTCAATCTTTAGCTCTTGCCAGCTAGATATTTTATCATTTTCTAAACTATCTGTTCCATTAGTCACCTTTGCAGTTAGTTGTCAGTGACAACTGACAGTTCCTTTGGTGAGACTCCAGTTAGCTTCAGGATCTCCGTCCGTCGGGCATCATTGGATTTTTACTCATCAAGCAACTCTATTTTCAGCTCGTCGGGCATCCTGTGGTTTTTCTTCACCAGGAAACACTGTCTTTTGATCATCAGATATCATTGTGACTTTTTCTTTACCGATGGTGTGCACTCTGTCAGTGTTGTTTGTCACTTAGTGAATAATTGAATTTTATGTATTGCAGAAAGCATAACCTTTGTTCCATTGGTTCTCTGAAGTCTTTGGCATTATGTGCATGACCATACAAATGATATCAAGTTGACATCAATGTCAATACAATACATTAACTAATTTAATGCCTTGCATTATCTTCAACTTTACATTATCAAATATTCAATCAGTTACATGTCATCAATAATAGGATATGTAATGGTGTAAACTAATATAATTTAACATGATTACCATAAGAATGCATGTGAACCTACACATGAATGTGACTGAAATTCACATGACCCTAAGCATGAGTGAAAATGGATCAAAGCGTGAATGCAAATGAAATGAACATGAAAATGTGAAATGCTCAAGAAACCACACACACAAAATACTAATTGAAGGGAAGAGAAAATCACAAAATCATTTGCACATTTCGACTAAAAAAAGATTAGGGTTAAGAGGAAAGGGAGGGGAAGATGGAATGTATGCGATGGTGGAATGGGGGATTTTGAAGATTGAGCTAGGATACTTGAAAGGATTACCGCCATGTAGTAAGAACTTATTTTAATTTAGCAAAATCTAGGACCTTCCAGGGTTAAAAAGAACCAAGGCCTTTTCATAGATTTTTCATAGGAATGATGCAACAAACACACAAAGATTGGCCTAGCATCAAGCCTAATCCATAGGTGACTAGGTTGGATACAAGGCTAGAAGAATAAAAAGCAAGTGATATTTCCCAAGTGCACCATATGAGCATAGGGATTGCATGTGAAAATTCTAGATTTATATCTAACTGACATGAAAAAATAAAAGATCAATACCTTGCACCAAGTTTTACCATTTACAACACACCATGATATAAAGGATCATCACAAGCTTGAGGAGGTATAAAAAAATGATCTCTAAAGATAAACATGGATCCAAAAGAAAATCAAATGCCATAGCGAGTATCCAAAAAATATATTTTGTGAAAGATGTAATTTATTGATGGGGATTTGATGTGGTCTGATACAAGGAAGGATGTATCCTATAAAGACCGATTGTGGATGGGATTGAAAACTTTCTTTGATGACAAAGGAATATTGGGGATAATCATGATGAAAAAATATTACTCAAGGATACTTTCAAAGCACTTAGATAAAAAAGAGACAAGGATCTCTATCACACTCGACATGACGGGAGACCTAAGACAATATTATTTACAAAGGAAACTAAGTAAAGACAAAACTAAAATGACTATACATCATGTGAAACACAAGCGACTATATACAAGTTCTATGTTCAAAGCTAAAGAATTAGGATAGTATAATGATAGGTACAATGCACATGTGATAATGGAACACCCTAGAAAAGAGGATATACTAGATGGATTTGGATGGATACAAATGGATATAAATGAATATAATTGATAAATGTAAGTAAACAAGGAATTTTAAATATAATAGAAAGGTCATTTTATACATGGCCCAAAAAAGGTGAAGCAAGGCTTCTGTGATACAATATGAAGCACGGGTTGCATGCCAAAAGGTTGGATCGGTTGGGATATGGATATGGAAAAATAAGTGGATGAGATACCAATATTGGGGAGTTATTGTATGACATTATTCCATGCCTCAAATATAATATGGAAAGGTTGTGTCGGGTTGGTGACTCTAGGAGGGATGAGCTCTCATGGGATAGAATCACCTTCTCGTACAAAGATGACAATGACGGTGTCATGATTTATGCCTATGATATGAATGATCATGGAGGCATACCAAGGCTGATTCTAATGTAGGAGCATCCTGAGATCTAAGAAATCTTGTGTCAACCAAATTTTTTTTCTTTTAGTTGTTAGTATGTTTTCTTTCAGTCTGGTGTTTCTGTTGGTGATAGATCTCTACTTGTTCTTTTTTGTTACAGTCGTGGCTATGTGTTCATGGCTTTGAGTTGGATCATTTTCTATGATTGAACCTCATTTAGTTTCATATAGTGAGATTTATTTCAGTTTATTTGTGGAAATATAACGTTCTTCATTTTACTGATATGTGGTTGAGTTTCTAATCTTTTTCCTGAGCTTCCAATTTTTTTTCTAGGTGTGGTCATGCCATCTCAGTGTTACATTTGAGACTAACTTATTTATTTGATCGTATCTCTTATTATTTGCATTGGTGGTTGATCTAGTTATTTTGGGTCCTGACCTAATTATCTTAACACATTTTCTTATTCTTGGAAAATGTGATCTTTACTAGGCCAACTAATGATTGTAAATTCTATTTAAGCTTATGGACTTGTTCTTATGGGATAAGAGAGTTTTCATAAGATTATCTAGCACAACTTGGATAGGTTCTGTGAGAGATTTATGATCTAATCAGACATGTATTTCTGGCATGTGAGACTACATGTTGTAGATCTATTGTAATTTATTCACCAATCATAATAAAAGTATGATCTCTCATTTTCTCATTATTGTCTTGTTGTTCTTGTTAATTTTGTTGTGTTGTGTTGGATGTAAGGATTAGGCTAATATTTTGAGGTTTCTCCATTCTTGACCACATCAAGTGGTATCAGAGCAAGGTTTTGCATCCTTAGGGTTTATTTGTGGGGTGGAGGTTGAAAGGATCCTACCTACGGTGACTGTGGATTATGTGGATGGATGGGAGAAATGCTAGAGGAGGAGCATGACACGAAGACACAACTATTTTGGATTTGTTGAGGCAAATATCTACAATATTAGAAGTAGTAGAGACAACCCAGAGGAGAGGACAATGTATAGAAGATGGAATTGATTTAGAAGGAGATGAACATAATCAAAATGAAGCAATAGAAGGAAATAAATAGGAAGCACAACCTAAATTGAATCAAGGAGAGGAAAGATTCATTAGGGCATTGAATACTCTTAATTCGAGACCTCATTTCATCCCACCTGATTATCATGGTAACCTAAATTTTGATGAGCTGATAGATTGGATCATAGAGATGGATAAGTATTTCGAGCTTGAAGGGACTAATGAAGAAATGAAGGTTAAGTATGCTTGTACCAAGTTGAAAGGACATGCATCCCTATGGTGGTAGCATTTCCAAACAGATCAGAAAAGAAGAGGTAAGGATAAGATCAAACCATGGGATAGGATGGTGACCAAGTTAAAATATTATTTTTTGGTTGAGGACTATCAAGTAAGTTTGTTTAGAAAGTTGAAAAACTCGAAGCAAAGATATTTTATTGTTAAGGGTTATACTGATGAGTTCTATAAATTGAACATCAGATCTGGTCATATAGATGATGAAGTTGAACAAGTTTCTCATTACCCTAAAGGTTTGAGGATGTCCATACAAGATGAAGTCAGTCTAGTATAGATTAGGAGTGTGGAAGAGGCTTTTGAGTGGGCCTTGAAGGCTGAAGAGAATGCATGTGAAAAGACAAAGAGGCAGAGGTGGAAGATTTCAAAGAGGTAGAGGTAGATCTACTACAGATCAGAGTAAACATGAGCCTAAAATTAAGGACATCAATCAGTATAGGAGGAATGATAGGAGTTCCCATTGGAATGAAGGGAAAGGAAGTGGTGAAAGAAGGAAGTTTAGTGGCACTTTTTTCAAATGTGGTGAAGCAAGGCATAGAGCCTTTGAATGGAAACAAGGTAACTCAAAGAAGAAAGAAGAGGGATGTAGGAGAGCAACATTTTTTAATGAAGAGTCCATCAGTTTAGTGAAAAAAAATAAAGTAGAGGAAGGTGCAACCTTAATGACTAGGAGGATCCTATATCGTGAAGAACAAGAGGAGTCTATACAAAGGAATAATTTTTTCAGAACAAGATGTAAGGTACAAAACAAGGTATTTAATGTCAAGTCATAGACAATATTAATTATGATAATCTTCCTTTAGAGGATTTAGTTGATAAATTGAATTTGCAGAGGATGAAGCATCCTAAACCATATCAGATTGCATGGATTCAAGATGAACATAAGGTACTGGTAAGTGAAAAATGCCTAGTTAAATTCAAGATTGGGAAGTATTATGATTAATTTTTGTGTGATATTATGCCTATGGATGTGTGTCATGTCTTGTTAGGTAGACTATGACAGTATGATAGGAAAGCCATACCTGATGATAGAAGGAATATTTATACTATTGTTTCTAATGAGATGAAACACAATTTTTTTCCTTTAGAGGAACCTCTTAAGAGTGAAGTGTGTACCAATTCAAGAATATGTTTAGTGTATGGCATGAAGTTTTTGGATGGCATGAAGCATAATAATGTGTGTTTTTATTTAGTACCTAAGGAGTCTAAGAAGAATGTTTTGATATAAGAACATCCTAAGGAAATTTATGAATTGTTTGATTGAGTATGATGACATCATATATGATAATGTACCTGATGGATTACCACTGGTAAGATGTATAGGTCACTACATGGATTTGATACTAGGAGCTAGTTTACCAAATAAAGCAGCATATAGGATGATACCGATAGAGAATGAAGAACTCAATAGGAAAGTGAAAGATTTTTTGTAGAGAGGGTTGATCTTAGAAAGTTCGAGTCCATGTGTATTACCTATTGTAAATGCACCTAAGAAAGATGGACAATGGAGGATGTGTATTGATTTAAGAGCCATTTATAAGATTACAATTGAGTACAGATTTATTTTACCTAGGATGGATGATCTGAAGGATTGTTTGAGTGGAGATAATTATTTCACCAAGATTGACTTGAAGAGTGGATATCATTAGATTAGAATCAGAGAATGTTATGAGTGGAAGACTACATTTAAGATAAATTAGGGATTGTATGAATGGTTGGTAATGCCTTTTTTATTATCTAATGCACCTAGTAATTTTATGAGGTTGATGAATGCAGTCATGAAGAGATTCTTAGGTAAGTATGTCATTTTTTTATCTGGATGATATCTTGATTTTCAGTAAAAGAAAAGAGGAACATCTTATACATGTTAGACAAATATTGCAGAGGTTGAGAGAAGAGAATTTATTGATAAACATCAAGAAGTATACTTTCATGAAAGAGGAGTTAGTATACTTTGAATCTGTAATATCAACTTAAGTATTGAAGATGGATCCTGAGAAAGTGAAAGCCATTGTTGAGTGGCCTACACTTGAGAGTGTTGGAGAGGTAAGATCTTTTCATGGGTTAGCTAGATTCTATCAGAAGTTCATCAGATACTTTAGCTCAATATGTGGACCAATGAATGAAGATATGAGAGGTGATAAAAAAGAGTTCAAATGGACACATAGAGCACACAAAAGTTTTGATTTGTTGAAGTAGAAGGTGACTGAACAACTAGTATTAGATTTACCTAATTTTAATAAGATATTTCAAGTATACTACGATGCTAGTGGAAATGCAATTGG
Source organism: Thuja plicata (assembly GCA_018584345.1). Lineage (NCBI taxonomy): Eukaryota > Viridiplantae > Streptophyta > Pinopsida > Cupressales > Cupressaceae > Thuja > Thuja plicata. The sequence continues at coordinate 2,904,189 of MU225083.1, read as the reverse complement.
AGGTATTTTGACTCAAGAAGGGAGACCTTTTTCTTATTTCACTGAGAAGTTGAATGATGCTAAGAGAAGGTATTCATTGTATAATCAAGAATTCTATACTATAATTCAAGATTTGAAGAAGTGGAGACATTTCTTGTTACCTAGGGAGTTTGTACTATATACCGATCATCAAGCATTAAAGTACACTGCTTTGTTCTTCTTTGCTATATCTGAATCTTTTCTCGGTGGTCTCTGCTCTTCTCTTGTTCTTCAATAAATCCTTTAAATTTCTCAACAACAACAATAAAAAAAATTTCAACTCTCTACTTTGTCTCTCTCTCTTTCAACTCACAATTTCATCCAATATATAGATGATTTTTTGCCTCTTAATCTTATGCATTAGGTATGCTGTGAATTTCTCTTGACCATTAGATCTTCTTTCCATCTTGGTGACCATGTCACTTTTACCTCAGTACTTGTTGTTTTTCTTGGAAATAACAAAATTTCTTTTTTTCGCTTGATCTATGACTTATATCTTCACTCTGAATTATTTAAATCATTGATCATGTAACAAACTATTCTACGTGCTTGTAGAATCATAATTAATACTCTGACAATCATTAAATGTGACATGATCACATTTTGAATTAACTATCTAACTCAGTTGAGTAACTCCTCAATACTTGGTTAAATGATCTTCAATACTTGGTGTACTATCAACTCAGTGTACTACACATGGTCTCAGTGTAGTGTGTCACTCGGTAACTACAGGTGCTCAGTATACTATCTTAAACTCTTTTACTTTACCAACTAGCTCAGTGTGCATTACCGACTAGCCTAATACTTGACTATCTCCTTTCATTGATTGATTCTCCTTGACTCCATGACTTTGAATAAACTAATGACAACAACATATCTTGTAGAGATAACAATTTCACCCTTTGAAATTAGTTGGGCATTTTTGACAAAAACTCCAAAGTCATCAAAATTTTTAACTCCCTCTCAGAGGTTACTCCCTATACATATACAACTCTTCTATTTTTCATTTTCCACATATATACTTTTTTTTTCATTTGTCATAAATATCTATCCCCTTTTTTTGTTTTTTGACTAGGAATATATCTATCTCCTTTTTTTGACAAAAGTGCCAAAAGTAAAATTTATTTATCAAAAAGACATTTATACATCTATTGTACACCTAAAAATATAGTCTCCCATGTGTCTCAGAGATTATCTATTATAAAAATATGCTCTGTGATATCTTCAAATAAACCAACTATACTGTCCAGTGTGCTAACATCTGGAAGCTTGCTAGTTATTTGGTTTTCTTCAATTTTATCTGCATAGATTGGATGTGGGGAATTAGCAATGCTTGCAGTTCAAGCAATTCCAATATGAGCTTATCCTCCTCTTGTCTCAATAAAAGTTGAACTCCCATGAATTCTTGGATTTTAGAGTAGTAAGTCTGGAATGATCCAGGCTTAGTAGTTAGTTCCTTTAGCTACTCAGTCAGATATTTTTAAATGTCTTCCTCCTTGATTTCCTTAGTAAAGTTTGAAAGAATACAAAAAATTTGAAATAATGAAATGATGGATGTCAATTGAGCTTCTATTTCAGAACATAACTTGGAAAGAGTTAGCTTATCTACATCTATTTCTTTTAAGAAGTCTTCCATCAAATTCTTCTCCATAGATTCCTTGTGAATCTTCAACATGTATTCAGTCATATCCTTGTTGGTTCCATTAATATGTTGGGCTAAATCACCAACTTGGTCTAATAGAGGTTCAGATTCATCAATGGAAGATTCACAAAAAAATTCCTGAAAAATCTCCTTCACATTTTCTAAAATGTTTACCTTCTTTTTCTTCACTAATAACTTCTCTTGTTTATCCTTTTGAGCTACTATATCAGTGCATATGGCCAATTATTTTGGCTTCATCACATTAGGGTCACCCTTCGGTATGATGATAGGCTTGGTCAAATCAATAATTCACTTCCTCTTTTTGTTGTTGTTGTTCTTCTTAATTAACTTGCTCTCGCCAGTAGAGCATTTAGAACCTGATTCGTTAGTTGCATTTGGAAAATTGGTATGTGTACCATCTATGCTTTCTTATTATTTTAATTATTCTTGTGTTTTTTCTTCATTCTTCTCCTCATTCTTCTGTTTCTCTTCACGCTTCTCCTTAAGATGTGATTCATGCTACATTTCACTTTGAGTGTCTTGTGTCTTTTGTACATTTTGATTATTTTTTGTGTCAGTCGGTGGTATATCTTATTTCTAATCATTGATTTTGATTGGGGGTTTCAACTCAATTTTATTTTCTTGTTCATTCTTGGTGGTCTTAGGTTCATCAACCTTCTCCTTATCTATATCTATAGGTGGATTTTTTTCCATGTCTAGTGTGTCTTGTACAAACTCAGTACTGATATTGTCATCAATTGTATAACTTTGTACTTGTGTCATGATTGGATATTTTCTTAGCAAAGGTGCATTATTAACATTCATGCACTTAGTATCATTCACTTGTGTTTCCATGACATCTTCATCCTTTGAAAAATATTTTCTAGGATCTTCTTCCTCAAGTATGTCTTCAATAATAATCTCTACATTATCAATAGTTAGATCAATAGGATCTATTTGATTTGTTCTTTCATTTATCTTATCAGGAGTGGTGGCATCTTGATTATTTTCTGCTTCCTGATACTCGGTATCATTTATGTGAAATATATCTTTCCATTTTGCAGCCATTTCCTTATCCACAGACTATATATCTCCATTCATTATTCTTAGGGTTGTTCCCTTGACTAGAAATATATTCGAATACTTCTTCAGTGATTCATAAATTTTGGATGGTGCAAGGTTGGGAATAGTATGTACTAGTGACCTCTCTCTCATTTATTTCTCTTTATTGATAGTATACTTCCATCTTGCATCAATCTTATTGTAGAATTCCTTTGGTAACTTGTATGCAAGTTCAATGGGTGTTAATCTGTATCTTAGCAATGTTACCATAATGGCTACTTCAATATTCTTATCTTTTTCATTCCTTTTCTGATATTTGAATTTCCCAAAGCCTGCAAATCCTCCTAATTTCTTTATTCCTTCCAAAAAATCATCAAGACTTTGTGGAACACGTGAAAGGTCTACAACTAGTGTAGACTTGATTGCATCATTAGACTCTATTTCACTTTCATTACTGTTAGGAATAAGGTGTCTCAACCTTGTATATTTCCTTACATTTGATATTTTCCAAATGTTGGCACTTTGGACAATGTGTAAGGTAATCCTGACTGAAACGGTTATGACGGATTCCTATCATGGTCATTAATATTTGTAAGAGATAATTGTGGAAGTTTTGATGATGGGTGAAGACATGCTAGACATGTAGAAACTAATCAGTTGAGTACTCTACACTCTTTTTCAATCATGGGGTTCAGTTGCCTCCTACCCCTGAGAAGACTGAACAGAGAGATCGTGATGGATCTGATGATGAGGGGAGCACTAGAAGCTCTAAAAATTTATAAGAAGAGGTAGAACAACCTCAACCTTAGCCCTTGAGGAGATCCATGAGAGAAAGAAAGTAGCCAAAGAGGTTTGGATTTTCTATGTTAGATTCTAGTTGTGCTTATGCCTTGATTACAAACACTGATGAGCCTAGATCTATGAAAGAGGCTATAGGTATGGAAGATGAAGGTTCCTGGATTAAGGCCATGGATGATGATATGGCTTCATTGGAGAAGAAAAAAACTTGGGACCTAGTACCTTTGCCTAAAGGAAGGAAACCTGTTAGAAGCAAATGGGTGTTTAAGAAGAAATTCTGTGCAGATGGCAGTGTTGAGAGGTACAAGGCTAGATTGGTTACAAAGGGGTATTCATAGGTGGAGGGAATTGATTATGGTGAAATATTCTCTCCTGTTGCAAATCTTACATCCATTTGATTTTTGTTATCTCTAGCAGCATCATTTTATTTAGAGGTAGAACAGATGGATGTGAAGACAACTTTCCTTCATGGTGATTTGGAGGAAGAGATCTATATGTCACAACCTACGCACTATATTCAGAAAGGTAAAGAGTCTTTGGTTTGTAGATTAAAGAAGTCTCTGTATGGTTTGAAACAATCTCCTAGGATGTGGTACCTTAAATTTGATGCCTTTGTGTTTTTGATTGGTTTTCTGAGATCAAAATTAGATCATTGTGTTTATTTCAAAGTTGACAATGATCGCCTTCTTATTATTGCATAATATGTTGTCGATTGGGAAGGGTATGGGTATGATTTCTAATTTGAATTTTCAATTGTTAGCACAGTTTGAGATGAAATATCTAGGGGCAGCCAGGTATATTCTAGGTATGGAAATCAGCAGAGATAGGTCTAACATAAAACTTTGGTTGAGTCAGAGTAAGTATGTGAAGTCTGTGTTGGACAGGTTTAGCATGGAAGATTGTAGACCATTGTATGTTCCTATTTCGATGGGAACAAAGTTATCCATGGATGATTGTCCAAAATCACCTAGTGAGGTGGAGGACATGAGAAAAGTACCTTATGCAAGTGCAGTTGGTAGCCTTATGTATGCTATGGTCTGTACTAGACCAGACATTGCCCAAGTAGTGGGAGTCCTAAGTCAATTTATGGCTAAACCTGGATGGGTACATTGGGATGCAGTTAAGAGAGTGTTTAAATATTTGATGGGTACATCAGAGTATTCCATATGATATCATGGAAAATCTTCTGGAGCTCCATATTTAGTTTGTATTTGTGGGTTTGTGGATTCAGATTGGGTAGCTGACATTGATAGCAGGAGATCCACTAGTGCCTATGTGTTCACTATGTTTGGTGGTGCCATCAGCTGGATGAGTAACCAACAACCTGTGGTTGCTTTGTCCATGACAGAAGCATAGTACATGGTAGCTAATCATGCTTGTAAGGAAGCCATTTGGCTTAAGTGATCGTATTTGGATGTTGGTGTTGATGCAGGACAAATTACAATTTGTTGCGACAGTCTGAGTGCTATTTTCCTTGCAAAGAATCCAACTTTCCATGCTAGAACCAAGCACATTGATGTGCGGTTTCACTTTGTGAGAGATATGGTAGAGGATGGAAAGGTAAGTTTGGAGAAGGTAGATACAATAAAGAATGTTGCAAATGCATTGACAAAACCTATGGGCATAGATAAGTTTAGATGGTGTTCGGAGTCTATGGGCCTCTCGACCTATAGAAATTAAATCTTGTTATTTCCTTTGGCTCTTACAAGGTGTTCGAAAAGTGGGAGAATGTTAGGAATAAGGTGTCTCAACCTTGTATATTTCCTTACATTTGATATTTTCCAAATGTCATCACTTTGGACAATGTGTAAGGTAATCATGACTAAAACGGTTATGACAGATTCCTATGACGGTCATTAATATTTGTACGAGCTAATTGTGGAAGTTTTGATGACGAGTGAAGACATGCAAGACATGTGGCAACTAATTAGTTGAGTACTGTACACTCTTCTACAATCATGGGGTTTGAAATTTTTTTCAGGTTCCTATTTTCTCAAAGAATGGTAAAAACCTAATATGGCTGCTTTTGGAAGTTGCCCTAAAAAGTAAAGCGCATGATATAAGAATTTTTTAGGGTTGTGAATTTGAGAGAAGTTAGTGTATTGTTGGAACATTTTTATGCTGCCAAATTTGTCTTCGAGTGTTGATTATCTCTTGAAAGAACTTGCATTGCAAGTGTATTGTAAATAGTATTTGTTTTGATTAATACATTGTGTAGGTTTTGGAGTGCTGGGGTTTTTCACCGAAAGGTTTTCCCTAGGGTAAATCATTGTGTCATTATCATTTTTCTATGTATGCATTTTATTGTATTATCATTCTATAATTTCTAAGGGTTAAATCTAAATTTGCACTATCCTCTTCTCAACAGTTTAGCGCAGGGAACTATTTTCTGTACACTTAGTTTCCTTTCAATTACCAAGTTATAATCTTCTTCTTGTACATGCAAGTTGTTTCCTTCCTTTGGATCTTACATATGTCTTTCCTCTCGCTTGTACTACCTCTGCAACTTTCTTTCTCTCAGTTGTATTGAGGATTTTTCATACCTTCTAGTACCTTTTTTGCTTGGTGAAGACAGTTTCACATTTTTCTTGTCAACTACAACAATAACTTGTTCATTTTTCTTTCTTATTTTATTGATTTCCCTAGCTATCATTCTGATTAAGTAAAAATAGGTTTTACAAGGACCTAAAACCTTTACAAAAAACCAAAGAGTACAACAGGTTTTATAAGGACCTACAACCTAGAATTAAAAGATAAATAGTTTTAAAACATAAACAACTATGCCAAAGCATCAAAACAGAAAGGAATAGCAAAACATGGATTCGAATAGAAAAAGTCCCAAAGAAACAACAGAAGACAGCAGGGACAGCAAAAAACCAAACCAGGAGTGCTGAAAGAACATCTACATCTCTTTAACCATCTCCTCAGCTTCGAGGACCATGATTTTCATGTTATTGACCGAAGTTTTCAGCTCCTCTATTTCTTTGTCCTCCTTTGGACCCTTTTTCTTAGCGCTGGCTCTGGTACGCGATCTCGGTCCCGACTTCTCCACTATACTATTGTCTTTTTCCTTGTTGATCATATCCACTTTGTCCATAAGAATTTGTGCATGACCACAGTAAGATTTTAGGCTTATGAGACATCGTTCCCCTATTTTTTTAACAGATGCCTCCAGTCTTTTAACTTTTTTGTGCAAACTCTTAATTTCTTCATCCCTGTTATCCTTTTCCATCTTGTATTTAATATGATTGATTTGTTTTTCCATGATTTCCACCTTTTTGGCATACTCAGCCTGAGCTTCCGAATTGCCAACAACATCTCTCATTTCCTTGAAACACTCAGCCACTGGTTTATCCCCTATCCCCATTCTATTGAGAATTTTCATGTCCTCCTGAGTTTTCTCAACTTGATTTTTTAAAATAACCTGATCACTATACATGTTATTAATCAATCCAGAAAAATCTTCAATAATACCTTTATTGTTTTTCTTAGTATGATCCCCTTTTTCCAGACTATCAAGATATTCCTTGAACCCAGAATCCCCATCTTTATTCTGGTCCATAAAATCTTCCCCCTTCTGAGTGTCAATTTTTAGCTCCCTAGTTTTGATCAATATGTCCTCTTTTTCGTTATCTCTGTTATCTTTTTACTTTGTCTTCCTCTTATCAAGGGTATTGTCTTCCTCATCATAGGTAAGAACAATTCTTTTCCTACTGGTGTTATTGTTTCTACGGGTCTCCTTCCCCTCTACTCTCTTCCTTTTTTTACCCTCCTTTTTAGTTGTTTCATTTTCTGTCTTAGTTTCAGAGTCCCCAATCTGGGTATTCTTCTGTTTCTTTTTTTTATTAACAACCCCAATTTCAATCTCAGTCTCCGAGTCAGCAGTCTGGGTTTTCTTTTGAGTTTTCATTTTGCCCTTTTGTTTTCTACTATCTATCTCCCATTCCTCATCACTTTCCTTAGTATCCGACCCTTCATAGCTATTTTTCTTCTTCTTTTTAGGATTACCCCTTTTCTTATTTTTAGGAGTAGAGAAACCTCTTTCCTCTCCTTCACTTTCTGTATTTTCTTCAAACATGCTATATTCCTCCTCCCCTTTTGTTTCTTTCGCATCCTTTAATTTCTTCTTCTCCACTGACCTAGCCATTTTTTTAGCTTTTAGCACCTCAAAGATAAGCAACATGAGTCCCTGGTGAGAAGCATGGTCCCCCTTGGGATCTTTCTGATAACTTGTGATAGTAGCTTCTAACGAGCTTAGCAAATAGTAAGGTAAACTAATTTTCACCTTATGTCTAAAGTGATTTAATAGCATAAAATGGTGCCCTATCGCTCTAGTAAACCTACCATCCAAAGTTATATAGCTAATGAGGACATACAGAACATACCTCCAAGGCCTGGAAATGAGCTTAGGGTTATGGTAGGAAGTGTTGATCTTCACCAATCTGTTCCTCTCTTTCTCATTAACTGAAAAAGTCTCCCAGGCTTTGTCAGAGATCAACATGTCACGGTAAAACTTAATACCCTCTGTCCCCATTCCCATGGCTTCAGCAACAACATCCTCTGTTACTTCCATATATTCATCGTCAACTAAAATCTTGCCCTCCTTCCATGTTTTCTCAAAAATCCTAGTGATATTAGGATTTCCCCCATGCAGACGCTCCAGATAAACAACAAGGCCACCTTCTTGCAGAATCCTCCACACCTCCTCATTCTTTTTCCACTTACTACAGCTAACTGGTTCAATATGCTTCTTGTTACCTCCCATCTTTTCTCTGCAATTTCTGTATATTTTGTTCTTGACTCTACAGGTAATGCCAAAATGATCTTTTCAAAAACAAAAAAAGACCCATAAAGCGTGCCATCTCCAACTTAAAATCATTACCTTATATTGTTGCCTTTGAATGCCATTATGACACATCACCTGAGTATTATTGGTATTAAAATAACTTTCCATTGATGATGACTTTCTGACAACTTCTCCGGCGCTCGTCCTCGAGCATTAACTTAACTTCAATTGGCATCTTTTTTCCATCATTCCACTGATCCACCTCATCACTTTTGCATGCGTGATTAGCCACCTAGTCAGCAACGCCATTGGATTCACGGTAATTATGAGTAATTATGCAACACTCAAAAGAATTTATTATCTCCCTTACTTTTTGAATTGTATTGTATATAGTCCAAGACGCGGGAAACTCATTGTTTAAACACTTTATAATGTTAAGAGAGTCCCCTTCGATCCATAATTTAGTACAACCTTTCTCTTTAGCATAATTAACACCTTGAAGAGCCGCGCAAGATTCTGCAGTATGATTAGTTTTGTTACCACATACTTTTCAAAAGAATGCGTGAGTCAATTCTCTATCTTGAAGTCGAAGTTGAATTTCTGTCCAACTTCAACTTCAAGTTCATAAAGCCTGTTCAAAACATTCGGTCTTCAAAACCCGTGCCTTCACTCCAAATAAAAGTCTTCTGGAAGTTGAAGTTGAAGTTGAAGTCGAAAGATTGAAAACTTCAACTTCAACCTCAACATGTTTTCGAAGCTAACGATCTATTTTATGCAGGTGTTCATTGTTTGGTTGAAACATCAAAAAAGGGACCCAACGAAGCATTGTTAACAACAAAAAGAAGGCGATGAGGAGACACGTGTTCATCATAAAACATATACATAAAAACGGAGCCGCATGATGTGACGTGTGAAATGCTAAACGCACATCTCTGACAAGCATCTATGGCACAACACACTGTGAGTCTTTTCAAGAACAGAAGGCACGAAAATAGCAATTATAGTTTGGATTGCCATATCAGTTCACCGGATTTACCTCATAAACCTTGCCTTAAATGCATGTTGTCCCTTTTCATTGTTCATTTGCACATAACCAAAAAGGTCGGCGTCGTCTGGTAAGAAGAATCAAGCTGCGGGTCATTTTCTGTGAAACTGTAAGTGCTCTGTTGTCCTCTTGCTAAATATTTTGATTAAGCTTGCTTACTGTAGTCTTGGGTTGAAATTGAATATAGTCTATCAGAAGCCTAGTTGTCTGCTTTCAGTCACGACGTTATTTCGCCCTAAGCTACCAAAACCCGACAAGCCCTGCCTCCTCAGCTCTCTGCCTGACATATGTGACACGTTCTTGGTACATAAAAGTTTATCAGATGTCATAGATAGGTCTAGAAACAGTCAAACCAGCCTCATTTACCAGAAACTAACTAGCAGTGGATTGCTAGAAGCTGCTGCGTTCCCTGCGTCTGTTGCATGTCCTGAGCTGATTATAGAATGCGCAAACCATTATGACCCCCATACGAGGTGTATCAAGAAAGCCTCAGGTGAAGTGGTAGTCCAAATAAATAGAACCAGCGTATGTGCGGCCTTGTCTATCCCTCACAAGGAGCCCTATGAGCCATGGACTGTCGAAGAAGCTAAAAAATTGTATACTGAGAAAAAGAAGAGCTATGACTCTGTGGTTGCCCAATCTTGGCTCTCAAAACCAGTAGAGGGAGGTTCCAGACTCCCCAAACCCTTAACTATAGATAATTTCATTAAGGAGATCGCAGACATTGTGCTGCTGTTAAACAAAGTGAAAGGGAATGAACACGCGTTTCACTGGGAGCCTTGGATGTATGTTTTTATACAGAAAATTTTGGAGGGAAGTAAGGTCATTGATTGGGCCGACTTGATTGCTGAAAACCTACATGTTGGCTTATTAGCCGTAACAAATTTTGGCTCTTTCTTTTTATCTTCTTTTCTGGTATATGTTCTAGCGGCGTCCAAAGAATGGGAGGGCCTTCAGCATGCTCAGTGGGTAAATGACATGCCCATCTACCAGTATTATTATGATCTCCAGTGTGCCAAAGTATGTAAGGGTTTCAAAAGGGTAAATGATGTGTTCTTGTCGAAATTAGTGTTTTGCCTTCAAGGTAGAGAAAATCACAGACTATCCGAGGAAGCCATGCAAGCTATCCAAAGTTGTGGTTGTTTCTATATACAGTTCCCCAAGTTCACGTATCTCAGAATAGGTGGTTTCTCTGGTGAACCATTAAGATTGCCTCGCTATTGTTTAGACTCTGCAGTTTTATCCGAAATGTGCAGGAAAATTGTGGCAATGACAGAATTGGCTGACAATGCCAAGAAGTTTGCATCTATTTTTCTCCCTCTAGAGATCGGACATTACCGATGTCCAGATCTAAAACAAGCTATGTTGATAAAAGAGTCTCTGACTCACCTGTGTTTCGAACCTTATTGTTCCAGGGATAATTTTGATTATGTGGGGTTCATTAGAAATAATTTCAAAGGTACAAAGCTTTCTGTGCATGAGCCACATATAGAAGATTATTGGGCCAATTGTTCTGATGAATTCGAAGTTAGGAAAAGGTTGTGGTCTAGGATGACCTTAAAACAAATCCACATGTTTCAAGTTAATCTCGATACACAGGGGATAACAGAGGAAGACACTGAAGAAATTTTTGACTCTTCTTATGTTGAACAAATAGAATCTCTGCCAATTCCTGATGTTAGTTGGGAACAGGAAGAAGAAGATGACTTGTCTGTTCTTACCAAAGGTGTATTGCTTAGGACTCAAAATTGGCTTAAGTCCAAAACTGCCGCTTTCACCAAAACCCCAAAGAGATCTTCAGGAACCAAGAATAAAAAGAGTCTCAAAGGGTCAAGGGATGTCACTAATAAAGATGTTCATGTTTCCTCTACAGGGTCCCTCGAAGCAGAACTTGAAGCTGAAGCACCGTCTCCATCATTTCAACTTCAAGTTCAAGTTGAAAAGCCTAAAGCTAGAAGGGTGACTCGGTCAAGCTCCAGGAAACTAGCTTCAGACATTAACAAAGTCCCTGTGGTAATTGACCTAGAATCCACAAAAGGTAAATCGGATAAAGGAATAAAGATGGCGGAGAATACACAGGAATCTCAAGAGACTACATCAGACATTGGGAGTTCAGGTGGAGGCATGATAGTAGAAAATATTACTCCAATGACAGGTAAAGAACCCACAACGCCCAAGTGGTTGGAAAAATCAGTAGAAATGAAAAGGAGTCTAGTTCCGTTATCAATGCCTATTGATGATCTTGTCAGTAAGTGCCTGGGGAAAACTTCCAAGGCAAAGAAAGCCCGTACTGAGTCTAGGATTCAATTTGATAAGAACACAGGGCACTGGTCCGTAGAGATTGCTACACTATCTGAGGAGAGTCCGAAAGATATCTTAACTCCTCAAGACTACCGGGTATCTAAGGTAGATTTGGGAAAAGGAAGCCGTGCCGTTGACATGAAGTTCTTCGAAGTCTCCAACAAAAAGATTGCTGACAGAGTCTGGAAGGATGCACAAGACAAACAGGAAATGAAGGAGGCAATGAAACAGATGGCACAATACATTAATTCTATCCTCCATCCTAATCCCAAACCAATTAGCCAAATGTCAGCCATTGTTGATATTAGTTCTGCAGCAAACCAACAATTTCTGGATAACCTGCAAAGGTGTAAATCAGTTACAAAGGCAGTCGAACAATGGATACAGGATACAGCAGATGCAGCTGTCAAACATGTGAACCTGTTAGATGAAGCCTCAAAAGAAATTTCTATTATTGAAAAAAGGGTTAAAACAAGCAGTGAAGAATATGAAAAAGAGAGAAGTGATTGGGCAAAAATAGCCTCGGGACTAGAAGATGTACAGAAAATAGGACTCCAAAAGTTTCTAAGTGAATGCCCTGTAATGGGTTTAGATGAAAAAACATGCTATGTGATACAGGACTGCATTGAATGGAGAAATGATGCAATGTCACAAGGTTTAACCGAAATTAAAGAGAAAACACAAGAGCTTCAAGTTATAGATGAAATAATCCAAAGAGACCTAAAATGGTTTAACAAGAATTGTGCAAATAAAAATGAAGACTCCGTTGCCCAGGTTGAGGAACTGGTCGTAGCAATCCAAAAGAGATTTCAAGAACTGCAGAGCAGCAAGGAGATGAACAAACAAGACTTCTCCTATGTGGCACACACTGAGTCAATGCTCATTTTCAATTCAGAACATTTGGAGATGCAAGAAGAGAAGGTGGCTGAGCTCGAGAAAGTAGAGGAGGCATGGAAGCAACGCCTAACTCATATTGGATTACCACATCGACCGGTTATCTCGGCGTTCTCAACTACCTACGAAGCGTGGAAAGCGGCAAAGAAACCAACAGGAGCAGACGATACTTCTTGATCGAGGCGCGTGGCGAGATGGAGATGGCGTAGCATTAGGATTTATCTTTTTGATTTCATGCATTCAGTTAACATAGTTATGTTAACTAAAAAATGATTTATCCCTGGTAGGATTATTTTTGGTGGCCCTGCGTGGCGTATTTATGTAATAATTTTTAGGGATCAGGGGTTAGAAACACTCAGGGGGCAGACTAAAGACAAAACTACTTTTGTTTTAGTAAAATCTTAGATCAGGAAAGTACAGTATTTTCATTTTCAGCAGATTGATAGAATTTTATAGTTCTGTTTTAGTTTAAAATCTCTGCACAAGGGATAAACACTACTGTTTCTTCCATTAAGCATTATGTTCTTGAGAATATTATCTATGCAAGAGATTTTGGCAAGATGTTGGTTGTGAATTTATTTCTTTCAGTGATTTGAGAAGCCTTGAGTGAAGCATTCATTTGTTTTGCCTGCTCTATACTTAGCTTTCTGGAATGTGGTTCATCTTGATAGTTAAGATTGAGTGGTTTTTCAGCATTAAGATTTATTTCGTATTCGTGAGATAAAATAAGCTGTTTCAGCATTTATACTTTTGAAAAGAGATTTATTTCTTTATCAGAGAATTACTAAGTAACTCTTTTCAAAATAGAGGTAGCTGCGCCTGTTAACCAATATAAATATCAAGCAGAGAATTCCTGACTAATCTTGTAGGAATTCAAGCTGTTAGTATACTGCGGTTTTATGGCTTAAGATAGCATTTTCTTTGAAGCAAAACTGTTTACTAACAAGTTTGATGGCCAATAGGAATAGTTTTGATACCAATACACACACCATTTTCATTTTTTATAACAATTCCACAACCAGCCACCCCTGGGTTGCCCTTAGAGGCCCCATCAAAATTCACTTTCTGCCAACCCTTAGGAGGACAGTCCCATCTAGCATCTTCTCTTTTTTCCTTTGTAATCTTATAATCATGTTTACCATACAGATTCCAATTTTTAAGTACTGTAATATCATTCTCCTGTTTTGATTTTGCAACTTCATCCTTTAGCTTAACATTCTCTCTTATACCTCTTTTAATCTTGTAGAAGACTTCATTTTCCTTGGTGCTTTTGTCCCTAAAAAGTCTATCATTTCTTTCCCTCCAAATCCCCCAACAAACATGTGGGAGGACAAATTTCCACATCTGAATAATAGTTTTATGCTTTGAGGGATATA
>MU225083.1:2837074-2884542 GCA_018584345.1 Thuja plicata | reverse complement strand
CAAAACAAATGTATAACTCTGCAAAAATTCAACCCATTTCAAATGCCTTTGATTCAACTTTCCTTGACTATTCAAATATTGCAAAGCTTGATGATCAGTATACAAAAAAAACTCCTTAGGAAGTAGAAAATGTCTCCACTTCTTTAATGCTTGAACTATAGCATAAAAATCTTGATCATATACAGAATACTTTCTCTTGGCATCATTTAACTCCTCACTGAAATAAGCAACAGGTTTACCTTCTTGGCTCATAAAAACTCCTATTGTAGTACCACTAGCATCACAATCTACTTGAAACACCTTATTAAAATTTGGGAGTGCTAAAACAGGGTGTTCTGTAACTTTTTGTTTCAACAATTGAAAACTCTTTTCTACCCCATTAGTCCACTTAAACTCTTTTCTATACCCTCTCATTGTTTCAGTCAAGGGTCCAAAAATACTGTTGAAATTTTTGATAAAATTTCTGTAAAAGCTAGCTAGACCATGAAAAGATCTTACCTCAGTAGCACTCCTTGGAGTAGGCCATTCAAGGATAGCATGTACCTTCTCTAGGTCCATTTTTAGACCTTTTGCTGAAACTACAAATCCCAAATACACTAACTCTTTCTTCACAAAACTACACTTCTTCAAATTTATCAACAATTTTTCTTTTCTCAGCTTCTCAAATACCATACAAATATGCATCACATGCTCCTCCAAGGTCTTACTAAAGATCAAAATATCATCTAGGTAAACAATGACAAACTTAACCAGAAATTCTTTTTGAACCTCGTTCATGAGCCGCATGAAAGTGCTCAGTGCATTGGTTAGCCCAAAAGGCATGACTAACCACTCGTACAATCCTTCCTTTATCTTGAAGGTAGTCTTCCATTCATCTCCTTCTCTGATCTGGATCTGGTAATATCCACTCTTCAGATCTATCTTTGAGAAATACATAGCTCCACTCAAATAGTACATAATATCATCCATTTGTGGCAATGGAAACCTGTACTTGATTGTGATCTTGTTTATTGCCCTGGAGTCTGTACATATCCTCCACTCTCCATTCTTCTTTGGTGCTAATACTGTTGGTACAGCACAGGGACTGAGACTCTCACGGATCAATCCTTTCTGCAACAACTCATGCACTTGTCTGTTCAACTCCTCACTTTCTGTAGGTGTCATTCTGTTTGCTGCCTTATTCAGTAAACTCACTCTTGGAATCAAGTCCATCTAATGACTGATCTTCCTGACTGGTGGTAATCCATCAGGCACATTATTGGATATAATATCCTGAAACTCATTCAACAAATCTACAACTTCTACAGGAACATCTTCTACTTCCTCCTTACCAGCTTTTGGAATTAAAGAAAAACACACATTCTCATGCCTTATACCATCTAGGAACTTTCTTCCATCAACAAATAATATGTCACATTCCTTCCTTTGTCACATAATAGGTATTCGCATGACCATCATATATAGCACATCTGTCAAACTACCATGGTCTACCCAACAACAAATGACACGCATCCATAGATATGATATCACATAGTACCTGATCATGGTATCCACCAATCTTGAACTTCACGAGGCATTGTTCATTGACCATGACCTTGTGGTCATCCTGTACCCAAGAAATCCGATATGGATGTGGGTGTTTCTGTCTCTTGAGCTTCAACTTTGTTACCATCTCTTCTGACACCAAATTGTCAGTGCTTCCACTATCAATAATGATATCACAACACTTACCCTCACACTTGCACCTGGTGCAAAACAAGCTCCTCCTTTGTTCAGGTTCATTCTCACCACTCAGTAGGACTCTTCTGTTAATCAGTGTTTCTCTTCTTTCAACATCTTCAGAATGTGACGATTTGGTATCTTCATCTACATGTGCAACTCTGGCCTGGCCTTCATTTCTCCTATCTATTCTTCCTTGGCGCTGAGGACATTCAAATGCCCTGACCTTCTCCACAGTGAAAACATGTTCCATGAAAGCCTCCTCTTCCAGATCCTTGTCCTCTTCCTCTTCCTCTCTAATCTCTATTATTCTGATCTTGGAAATGATTGGAATAGTTTCCTTGCTGATTTTGACTGTTACTGGCCTCATCCTTCTTTTTTGGATCTTCATTTCGGCCACCATATGATCGTCCACCAGATCTTCCACCACGACCTCTTTCATTTTGTCTGCTCTCAAACTTCTTGTTCAACTTTTCCTCTACTTTCAGGGCAAACTGGTATGCCTCCTCAATACTGTTCATTTGAACCAGATTCAACTCCTCCTAAATGCTTGGCCTCAACCCATTAAGGTAACAGGAAACTTTCTCCTTGTCAGCTTCTGTATGGCCTGTTTGGATGAGGATTCGATAGAACTCCTTCGTATACTCTTGGACAGATTTTCCTGCTTTCTTCAAACTTTGCATTTTCTTCAGCAGGTCAAGCTCATAATCAACAAGAATGAACTATCACTTCAACTTATCCACCATCCGATCCCATCTCATGATTTTATCCTTTCCTCTTCGATTTCACTCCAATTGGATCTCCTGCCACTAGATCTTCGCATGACCCTTTATTCTGGCCTTCGCAAACTTGACCCGATCAGGATCCTCAATATCTTCATACTCAAAATATTCTTCAGATTCGTTGATCTAGTCAATCAACTCCTCTGGGTTAAGATTTCCTGAAAATGTAGGAACCTCAATCTTAGGTCTTTTTCCAATCTTGAAAATGGCTTGGAAAAGCCTTTCTTCTTCTGGATTCAAAACTTCAACTTCTTCTTGATCATCATTTCCTTCTTCGGCTTCATCCTCACTTTCATTTCTAACATTAAGATTCATTCCTCTGTGAATCTCTTTTTGCAATGCTTGCACTTGTCTCTGGAGCTCTCTAACCTCAGGTGTCACAACACCAGCTCTTCCGCCATGTTCCCTTCGTGGAGGCATTTTTGCGATGCGCACTGGAACCCTAACCACGATCCTGGTGCAAACTGCCTCACAGTCGGTGATCTATTTACACACTCAGGAACTCGTGCTCTGATACCACTTGATGAAGGATGCTCCCTTAATGCCACAAACACATAACAGAAATAGAGAAGCAAAAACAATTTGCAAGAACAGAAAATGGGCTTCTTATTATCTCCACAAATGTGGAATTATAAAATTTCAGAATTACAATATGCAAAGCCACATGGGTATTCCCCTTACAATATTTTGTAGGACAAAGCCTCAAATTTTTACCCAGATCTACCCAGAACTGCCCCGAACTGCCTAAGACAACACTACGGGCCTTCTTTATATAGGCAATTTCCACCACCCAAGAAGGTTCCAAAAATTTATCCCTTAGGGCCGACCAAACTTAGAATTATTTTATTTTTTAATTTAGTACATCAAATTCGGCTCAAAATAACTTTTGAAACCCGAACAAAAATTTTGAAGGAAAATTATTTTCTGCTATTTCAGGTGGCCCAACTTCCGGAGACCATAAGTCTTCACTAGTTGACCTGATTGACTATTATAACCCCATTTCAAAAATGCCACGAAGTGCTCTACAATGCTTGAATTAAGCAAGCTTCATTCAACCCAACTTTTGACCTCAATCGGGGCCTCTAAAGCTTTCAAAACTAAGCTCGAAGTTTCTGTACCCTATTTTCAATACCAAAAATTTTCAATATTTTCAAAACTAGACCTGATCTAGCCATGAAACTTTACTGGCAGGCTGATATGACTAAGATGAATCTCCACATACAAAATCATAACATTCCAAGATCGTATGACCAACTTACTAAAAATAGCAAGTTTCCATAAATAGCAGCTCTGCACAAGGTAGCCCTTATTGAAAAGAAAACAAAAATATTTTTGGGTGATGCAAGATTTCCCTTACATGCAGGATGCTCCTGCATCAGAAAGCTGGGACTGAGAGGGGAGGGGTGAATCAGTGCCACTAAAAAATTTCTATCCACATTCACTGATAAACCATATACTGCTGCATATTGATTACCAAGTTCATAACTTTGAAATTAAAGTAATATAAAGCTTATAAAATTATGAAATACAAACATTAAATAATAGAACTCATAACACCATAATTTTGGTAATGCATAAATCCTTGGTTAGAGGAAAAAACTATGGTGGGGATGACACTCACAACCTTTACTAACTGCAGTATAAAGGGTGCTTGTTTAGAGCTACAAAGTTTAGCTAATTCTGATAGCTTACCCGGTTAAAACTATTAAAGACTTGTTAGGTCTACCTGGTTACAATCTCTACACTTAGAGATGTACCCTATTAAAGGATTTAAAAATATAAGATCAGCTAAGATCTACCTAGTATTGGGATTTAAAGCTATCAATACAATAGTATCAAATAACTTAACAATGTCTACTATAAGTGCATCAATTATAAATACTGATCAAACTCTATGTGCTCTGATGTGTTACCTAAATCTCAAACTGTAACACTACTTTGTTATGCTCTATTGTAACTAAATATCTGCTCGGTGCTATCTACTCTTCTCAGCTCTTGTTCTTCATTAACTCCTTTAACTTTCTTATCAACAACAATAAAAACAACTTCAACTCTTTGCTTTGTCTCTCTCTTTCAACTCACAAATTCATCCAATATATAGATGAGTTTATGCTTCTTAATCTAATGTATTAGGTATGTTGTGAATTTCTCTTGACCATTAGATCTACTTACCAGCTTAATGACCATGTCACTTTTACCTCGGTACTTGTTGTTTTTCTTGGAAATAACAAACTTTGTTTTTTCTGCTTGATCTATGCCTTAGATCTTCACTTTGAATTATTTAAATCATTGATCATGTAACAAATAGTTCTACATGCTTTTAGAATCTTAATTAATTCTCTAATAATCATTAAATGTGATTTGATCATATTTTGAATTAACTGTCTAACTTGGATGAGTAACTCCTCAAAACTCGATCAAATGATCCTCAATACTCGGTGTCATATCAACTCAGTGTACTAAACATGTGCTTGGTGTAGTGTGTCACTCAGTAACTGTAGGTGCTCGGTATACTATCTTCAACTCTTTTACTTTACTGACTGGCTCGGTGTGCATTACTGACTAGCCTAATACTTTATTATCTCCTTTCACCGACTGACTCTCCTTGACTACACGACTTTGACTAAATTAATGAAAAAAATATATCTTGTAGAGATAACATTTGGGTAGCCAAGGTTAGTTGAATCAATGACATATGAGATGGGTTAAGTTTATGAAAATCTATACATTTGTGTTGAAACAAAAGAGTGGTGTGAGAAATAAAGTTGTTGATGCTTTGAGTAGAAGTACTTTGTTGATTGAGATCAATATTGTAGTATTAGGTTTTGATGAATTAAAGACCTTGTATGAGGAAGATCTAGAATTTTCTGACTCTGGGAAGGCTTGTAAAGAACCTACTGTTATAGATAGAAGTAAGTGGTTAGATTATTTAATTCAGCATGACATGTTGTTTTGAGATAATCAATTATTTATACCTAGGAGTTCCATGAGAGAGAATATGATTAAGGAGAAACATAGTGGAGGTTTAGTATGACATTTTGGCATTAATAAGATAGTAGCTTTGGTGAGTGAGAATTACTTTTGGCCACAAGTTAAGAAGGATGCAAGGAATGTTTTACAAATTTGTAAGGTATGTCAAGTTCCAAAAAGTAGTAGAATGTGGGGTTGTATACACCTTTGAAAGTACCGATCAGACCTTGGGAGGAGATTAGTATAGATTTTGTGCTTGGATTTCCTAGAAAAAAGAGAGGCTATGACTTGATTTTTGTGGTTGTAGATAGATTTTATATGTTGGATTATATTAGATTTGGATACAATTTATGCTGTTGATATTCATGTTTTTCCACTGATGTCAACACATATTTCTATGAAGAAGACAAACTGGTTACTTGACTGGAAGAAGTGAACAAGCACTGCACGGATGTTTCAAAATGATCTAAGTTGGTTATATAAATATGGATATGTGTTGACCTTATTCCTAAGGTCGCTTGGATTTATGTTACATATTGAGGATGTTATAGTTGATTTAGTAAAGACTAGTTTTTTTACTGTAACTGTGATGCTTGACAGAGAAGGTCTTTGTGTTTTGGGTATATCTTACAGACGAAGATATTTCAGGTGATGCAAGATTACTAGATGCCAGAGGAAATATTGAGGAAAATTGGGTATTGATTGATTTATGTGAGCATGTTGGTGATGTCAGCTATGGCATGTATTCTGAAGGAGACCTATTTGGTGGCTGACTTCAGACATGTAGCGTGTTATATGAATTGTGAGCGTGGATTGTGGTTCTGGGAGTATAACTGATGGATTGTATTTGATGTTTACTTTTTATAGGTACCATATGTATCTTATCAAGGAGTTAAACAATTATTTATATATTGGGAAAGCCTAATTGAATGACCTAATTAATTATTTGTGTATTAGGAAAGCTTAATTGGCTGACCTAATGAATTATTGTAATAGGGTATATATGAGTGATCTTTTCTTTTGGAAAGATGTAGTAGTGAAAGAGACTGAAAAGAAAGAGAAGTGAAATCCACAAGGCTTGTTTGGCTGCTGGATGTAGAGAAGAGTTTGTGACAAGAATACTTCATTGGATCTGACCAAGCAAAGACAGTTGCTATCAGAAAGTCCACTAGATTGTATATTCCTATATACACTTATTCAGATTGTGAATCCTTAAGGGTGGCTTTAAGCTTCTTTGGGTAGTGTTCCTAGGTAGTGAGCCTACTACTTTTCTTGTCTCCTAACATGGTCTATCTCCTAACAGGAAATGTGTATTGTAATGTTGTAATAAGCTCCTAATAGGGCTAAATCTTTTAACAGGGATACTATACTCTTAGTACATTATTTGTGGGTGCTAATTCCCACTCAAAACTGATTCACCCCCCATCTCAGTTGTCTTGTGGACTATTATTCCTAAGAATTGGTATTAGAGCTACTGGTCCTTAGAGAGAAATATTAATAGCTTGAGGTGATCCTTAAGATGTCTTACTACAGGAAGGATAGTCTGAAATTTGATCCTTAAAACTTTGACAGTTGGAATAACAAGATGAGAACACATTTGCTGTGTTTGGGAATTGACTACAAGATGATCACAAAGAAGAATAAAAAGATAGCAACTGAGGGTGAATTGGAGAAGGATAATGAAGATAAAAAGAATACATTTTCATTTAATATGGTCACAAGGGAATTATTGATCAATGCACTTTCTGAAGGTGAATTCACAGAAGTAAAAGACTTGGATTCTGCGCATGAGATCTGGACAAGATTGGAGGCACTGTATGAAGAATATAAGTTTACAAAATATGCAAAGCTATAGAATTGGAAGAAAAATATGGAATCACTAAAGATGAGATAATATGAGAATGTTAGGGCATATGGACAGAGAATTACTAAAGTGGTTATTGGCATTAGAAACTTTAGAGGTACTTACAGTGAGGAAGAAGTGATTGCAAAGATACTCAGATCTTTGACACGTAGTTATAGAACCAAAGTACAAGCTATAGAGGAGATTATACCCTTGACACCAAACTTCACTAGAGAGATGTTGATTGGAAAAATAACTACTTTTGAGGCCGCAAAATTGGGAGATACTTTACCTAAAGTTGAGTCAGCATTCAAGGAAACCATGCATAGAAACAAAAAGAACTTATCAAGAATTGTGAGCACCAGCTATGGTGACCTAAGAGAAGAGATTTGAGACTATGCCGAGGAATGGGAATAGATACAGGAGGAAGAAATAAATCTAGATGAAGTAGTAGCATTTATTTTTAGGAGAGAGAAGAGAGGTAAGGGTAAATTTGAAGGCAAATTACCTTTGAAATTTTTTTCATGTAACAAGATTAGTCATTTTGCATCTAGATGTCCTACAAAGGTTCCTAAGCATAAACCTAAGTTTTACAAATCAAAGTATCCTAAAGAAAAGGAATGTTATAATTCTAGTGAGGGTGTTTCTGATGATGGTGGTGACGATGATGAAATTGGATTTATTTCTTTAAAGGATGATGAACCTATACATAAAGAACAAGCCATAGTATCTCGTGTTGAAAATAAATCTGAATGAGTTATAGATAGTGGTTGTTCACATCATATGACTGGAGATAAAAATAAATTTGTGAAATTAAAAAGATATGATGGTGGTGTTGTTAGATTTGGTGACAACACTCCTAAACTTATCATTGGAGTTGGATCTATTTCTCTGGATGGAAAGACTAATACTGACAATGTATTACTTATTGATGGACTTAAGCATAATACGTAGAGTGTTGGAAAGTTAGTGGATAAAGGTTATTAGTTGAAATTAATTAATGGGAAATTATCTATTAGAAGTAAATCAAGAGATTTTATCACATCTGGTACTAAATCTAGAGGTAATGTATTTGAATAAAATACATCTGAAGCTTCTTGTTTTATTGTGAAGGTTGATGACAGTTGGCTATGGCATAGAAGATTTTTTCATGTTAACTTTGATAACATTGTGAAGGAAAGTATGAATAATGTTGTAAGAGATCTACCTAAGATTGTAATTCCATATAACAGTATGTGTAGAGAGTGTGTTATGGGGAAGCAGACTAGAAGCAGTTTTAAAAGAAAATCTTATTCAGTAGGGAAGTTGGATCTGGTGCATAAAGATCTATGTGGTCCTACAAGAACAAGATCATATTATGGTGAAAGGTACTTTATAATTTTTGTTGATGACATTTCTAGAATGACAAGGGTTACATATTTGAGGGAGAAATCTGTAGCATTTGACAAATTCAAGTTATTTAAAGCAAAAGTTGAGAATGAATTTGGTTTGAAGATAAAATGTTTGAGATCAGACAAAGGTGGAGAGTTTACATTAGAATTATTTAATACCTACTGTGAATAACATGGAATATACATATATACATCAGCTCCTAGAACTCCATAACAGAAAGGGATAGTAGAACAAAGAAAAAAAACTATATTAGATGTTGCAAGGACTATGTTGCTAGAAGGAAATGTGTCACATGTTCATTGGAGAGAAGCAATTGGCACTGTTGTGTACAACTTGAACAAAATTTAGATTAGAGAAGGAACAATGGTAAGAAATAAGGTTAGATTGGTGTGTAAAGGCTACTCACTACAATAAGGCATAGATTATGAACAAACATTTTCTCCTATTGCTAGGTTGGAAGCTGTGAGATTATATCTTACTTATACTGCACATAAACACTTTAAAGTATATTAGATGGATGTGAAATCAGCATTCTTGAATGGTGATCTGGAAGAAGAAGTTTACATTGATAAACCTGATGGATTTCCTTTGACAGAGGATGGAGACATGGTTTGTAAGTTGAAGAAAAAATTGTATGGACTAAAACAAGAACCTAGAGCATGGTATGCAAGACTTGACAAGTATCTACTTCATCTTGGTTTCAGAAAAGGTATTGGAGACAATAATTTATATTTAAGAACTGATGAAGATGGAATCTTAATCATATAAGTTTTTGTTGATGATATCATTTTTGGAGGAAATGATAAGACGAGTAAGAAGTTCTCTAAAGAAATGAAAAATGAATTTGAGATGTCAATGATTGGTGAAATGAAATTTTTCTTGGTTTGGAAATTAATCAGAGTAAGAATGGCATTTTTATATCTCAAAACAAAATTATTAAGGAAATGTTGAAGAATTTTGGAATGGAAGATTGTAAACCTGTTGGAACACCTATGGTGACTGGACATAAAATGACTTGTAATGATGAGACTCAAAGTGTAGTTTAGACAAAGTATAGATCTATGATTGATGGATTATAATATCTAACTCACACTAGACTAGATATTACCAATGAATTTGGTATTATGGCAAGGTATCAAGAAGATCCCAAAGAGACACATCTTGCTTCTGTGAAAAGAATTTTCAAATATTTAAAAGGAACAACAAAAAATGGATTATGGTATGAAAAATTAGATGATTTTATTTTACTGGCTTATACTGATGTTGATTGGGTAGGTAATGTGAATGATAGAAAGAGTACTAGTGGTGGTGCATTTTTTCTTGGGAAAAGGTTGGTTTATTGGTTGATAAAGAAGCAAAATTGTATTGCTCAATATACTACTGAATCAGAGTATGTTGTTGCTGCAGTAAATTGCACACAAGTTGTTTGGATGAGACAAATGTTGAAGGACATTGGAACATTTTTTAAAGAAATAGTGGTTATCCATTGTGATAACACCAGCATAGTGGATATGTCAAAGAATCCTGTAATGCATTCAAAGACTAAACATATTTCTATTAAGTATCATTTCTTGAGGGAGAAGGTAGAAGAGAAAGAAATAAAATTGGAATATATTAGCACGAAGGAACAGATAGAAGATATATTTACAAAAACTTTGCCAAAATATGCTTTTGAGTATCTCAAAAGCATGCTTGGGGTCAGATCCCCTCGTGATAATTAATTGATGCAAGTATGCATCAGTCCAGTGGCTTTCAGAGCTATATCATTTTATGGACTTGATGTATGGATCTACTCCTCAGGGGGAGTAATCGAAGGAATACTAGAGCACATTTGGGTGATCTTGCACCTGGTTGTTGGACATGAAGATTTGAAAAAGGTACAGAAGATTATAGATGAGTTATGGAACCCTTTTCGATTGCTGCCAAAGGGGTAAGGAGTCTACATGTGAAAATCCTTACTATTTTGGGGAGATTTGTATTGAGGATATTGAGAGAGAGTAATTTTTGGGTTGATGAATTTTCCCATATGTTTCCATCAATGCCAAAGGGGGAGATTGTTGGATGATATCACATTTGGATATTATTAATGCTATTGATATTCATGTTTTTCCATTGATGTCAACATATGTTTATGTGAAGAAGAAAGACTGGTTACTTGACTGGCAGAAGTGTACAGACACTCTATAGATGTTTTAGAAGGATCAAAGTTGGTTATATGAAGAAGGATGTGTCTTGAAATTATTCCTAAGGTCACTTGGCTTTATGTTAAATATTGAGGATGTTAGAGTTGATTTAGTGGAGACTAGTTTCTGGACTATAACTATGATGCTTGACAGAGCAGGTCTCTGTATTTTGGGTATATCTTACAGGCGAATATATTTCAGGTGATGCAAACTTACTGGATACCAGAGGAAATATTGAGGAAAATTGGGTATTTATCTATTTATGTGAGGATGTTGGTGATGTCAGCTATGACATTTATTTCTAAAGGAGACCTATTTGGTGGCCGACTTCAGACATGGAGCGTGTAATATGAATTGTGAGCATGGATTACAGATATGGGAGTATAACTGATGGATTGTATTTGATTTTTACTTGTTATAGGTATCATGTGTATATTAGAAAGGGGTTAAACAATTATTTGTATATTGGGAAAGCCTAATTGGCTGGCCCAATTAATTATTTGTGTATTAGGAAAGCTTAATTAGCTGACCTAATGAATTATTGTAATAGGGTATATATGAGTGATCTTTTCTTTTAGAAATATGTGGTAGTGAAAGAGACTAAAAAGAAAGACAAGTAAAAGTTGCGAGGCTTGTTTGGCTTCTGGATGTAGAGAAGAGTTTGTGACAAGAATACTTCATTGGAACTGACCAAGCAAAGATGTTTCTATCAGACAGTTCACTGGATTGTATATTCCTATATACACTTGTTCAGATTATGAATCCTTGAGGGTGGCTTTAACCTTCTTTGGGTAGTGTGCCTAGGTAGTGAGCCTACTACTTTTCTTGAATCCTAACAGGGTATGTCTCCTAACAAGTACTGTGTACTGTAATGTTGTAATAAGCTCCTAACAGGGCTAAATCTTTTAACATGGATACTATTCTCTTACTACATTATTTGTGGGTGCTTACTCCTACCAGGGTTTTACCTTTAACAGGGTTTCCTCAACAAGTATTGTGTTATTGTGTTGGCATTTACTGTGTTATCATTTGCATTGCAGTTTTGGTTTATAAAGTTTAAAGTTTAATAATCTATATCACAACTGATTCACCCACCCTCTCAGTTGTCTTATGGACTATTATTCCTAACATTATAAGATGGTACATTTCATCCCTTGTCATGTAGCTGATTTATTTTTCAAGGAGATTGTGAGATTACATGGATCACCTAAGAGAATTGTATCAGACAGGGACATTATATTTTTTGGTTAGTTTTAGAGGAAACTTTGGAAGAAGTTGAAAACTAATTTGAATTTTAGTTCTAATTTTCATCCACAAATTGATGAACAAGACAAATGTGGTGAAGAAGAGTTTAGGGAACTTGTTAAGGTGTTTAGTTGGAGATAAGCCTGGAAGTTGGGATTTAGTTTTACCACAAGAAAAATTTTCTTACAATAATTTAGTAAATAGGAGCACATGGAAGACACCATTTGAAGTGGTTATTGGGTTTAATCATAAGGGAATAGAATAATTAAGGGATAACATTCATGAAGTTAAAAATATTTTTGAAGGTTAGGAGTTTGCTGAGGTTATGAAGTCATTACATGAATGAGTGACACATGATTTCGAGGAAATGAACCAATTTTATAAAATGAGAGCTGACATGAAGATGAGACATAAGGAATTTCAAGTGAGAGATGGAGTTATGGTGTATTTGCAAAAGAGTAGATTTCCACTTGGTACTTATAATAAGTTGAAGATGAAGAAGTTTGGTCCTTGTAGGATCTTGAAGAAATTTGATTCAGGGAATGCATATGAAGTGGAATTACCAGAAGATATAGATATATCACCAAATTTTAGTATTGATGATGTGTATGAGTTTCATGAATCAGATTATAGTAGTAGTGGAGGATCATATGTTGGACAATAGTATCTTAAGAAGTAGATGGATCAGATAGAGAGGATTTTGGATAGTAGAGTTGGTCAAAGTACAAGAGGTAAGCAATATATGGAATATCTAGTCAAGTGGAAGGACAAACCAATTGAAGAATCATCATGGATTTATCATACTTAGGCTAGCATATTTGGTTTTCCTTTGGACCCAAAAAATTAAGGGAATCAATTTTCAATTACCGTAGGTGTCTGATGCAGGAGAACCTTGGGATCTATGCAATCTTGTGTCAACCAAAAATATTTGCTTTTAGTTTATGGTCTATTTTCTTTAAGTCTGGTGTTTCTATCGGTGATAGCTCTATACTCTTTTTTTTGTTGTGATTGTGGCTTCATGTTGGATCATTTTCTGTGATCACATCTCATTTGGTTTCATATTGCAAGAGTTATTGCAGTTTCTTTGCGGGGCTATATTGTTCTTCATGTTACCAATCTGTGGTTGGGTTTCCAATCTTTTTCTAGATCTTCTAGTTGGTTTTTTTGGGCGTGGTCATGCTAGCACAATGTTATGTTTGAGGCCAAATTATTTTTTTGATCACAGCTCTTATTATTTTCATTGGAGGTTGATCCAGTTGTTTTGGGTCATGACCTAATAATTTTAACACATATTCTTATTCTTGGAAAATGTGATCTTTACAAAGATGATTGTAATTGATATTTAAGCTTATGGACTTGTTCCTATGGGATAAGAGAGTTTTCATAAGATTATATAGTGCATCTTGGCTATGGTTTGCAAGATATTTCTGATCTAATCAGGTGTGTATGTATGACATTTGAGACTGCACGTTGCAAATCTATTGTAATTGATTCACCGATCTTAATGGAATGTTGATCTCTAATTTTATCATTTTTGGATTGTTATTCTTGTTATTTATGTTGTTTTGTGTTGGGTGCAAGGATCATACTAGTCTTTTAAGGTTTTTCTATCCTTGAATGCATTGAATTCACAAAATCCTCTATAGTTCTTATGTTGGGGATTTTTTCTTGATCAACCATGACCTCCTTAGGTTGGAATTTATTATTGGGGTCAAAGGTGATAAGAGTGATAGTAGCATTAGGAAAAATGCTAGATGAGAGACCATCACTGATTTAGATCCCTTTTCTTTCTCTTTTGTGAATGTGTTTGTGGTGGCATGTAATGTATGACCTAGTATGTTTGACAAACAAAGTATGTAATAAATCTAAAATGTCTTAGATGTTTAATGATGGATGACAAGGATTTATGAAATACAATATGGGTAATGACCTAATACTTAAGGATTACTTGGTAAGTGAATGTGAGTTAAAAAACACCTAATGTTGATTCTAATGGATGCAATAGTCATCATAGGAAAGACTGATGTTCCTAGATGAAAAGACAGTCAAATTAAACCAACCTCTAGATTGAGGTGATGAGACAACAATGATGAGATGATATATCCAAAAAAATGCTTAGTGAAAGAATAAGTTGCAAAATGTTGGTTTGATTAATATGTAGGTAAGTTTCAACTCAAGAACGCAAGATCAAGCATGGATCAATATTTTTGATTTTTGATTTTTTCTTTGGAATAGGGTTTGATGTGGATGATGTGCAAATGAAGCCTTAATCTATATGCAAGATGAAAAAAAATGAATGTGGTAAAGAAAGATTATTGCAAATCCTATGTGTGGGGATTGAAAAGATATGTTTGCAAGAGAAGTTACTTTGGATAAAGTGGTTATGTGTTGGTTTAATGTGAGCCCTAATAGTAATGACCTTAACTAAAATCATCCATATAGAGGTCAATTGAGCTAATGTGCAAGTTGTATTTTTATCAATAACCTATAACAATGTTATAATACTGCATCAAATGTGAGTGTTCAAACCTATGGGAAACAACTACCTCAACCTTTACCATACACACAAAGTATTTCTTGATTCAGTATTGCCCTTTATTTCTCTTATGTTTGGGTGCACACTTTATGATGACTTTCTTTTCCTTCATAGTTTCAAACATTTGTCAAGAAAACGTGTTGAGCCTAGGGATGATAACCAAGGTAGACTATAATAATGATACTATTAGAAAAAGAATATGGTTTCATAGGTGCTATCTCGCTAGAGTTTACAAGTATTCCCACCAAAGTTTCAAAAGCTTGTTTTTATAAGTGATCGTGTGGGACTTTGGAAGCCTTCCTGCCAAAGTTTGGGTAGGTCATAATTTTTGCAAAAATAGATTGACATAATAAGAAGTGACATTGCTAATTTTTGGGAGTCAATCCCGTTGGACCTTAACAATGAACCTGTGAGAGTTTAAACTAGCAGTGACTATGCTAAGTTTGCCAAAGTCAACTTGTTGACCAGTGTTTCCACTAGAGTTTGATATGATTGTTTGTAATTTTCATTACTGTAGATATGAGACAATGATCCTAAGATTTTTGGTGTAGACTATTATTGACGATTATGGAAGAGATCAGAAAAAACCTACACGAGAATTTTTGAATGATGTTTGACTAGTTTAGATTGATTTGGATAGAAAATTTGTGACCTTGGTGAAGTTCATTTGGATTTTTTTTTGTTTTGGAAAAATATTTGTGTGAAAAAAACAACAAATATTTTTTTTTGTAACCAATCACTCCACAAACTAGGTTGGAAAATACAATACTCATTGAATCCCCTTACAATAAAATATCAATTTCAACCAGATAGATACGTGCTTGGAGGCACTGGCTCCTCCTTGAAAGATACCCACGTATTAGGTGCACATATCATAAAATTTATAAGGATTCTGAGATCCTAATAAATGTTCAATCTCAAGTTAAAGGGTACATGAGGGGTGTCTTTAGGATGCACATATTGCAATCCTCACGTGAACAAGCAGGGTTTTTTGAATTTTTACAAAAAAATGGCTCATAATATGAATATTCATTCAAGAGGCTATGCTTGTGACAAATTTGACCCGATAAGGGGATTTTCCAGCATGTAGAAGTTACGTTCTACATGTTTTAACACACCATGTGAGTACTAAGTGAGATCTTAATCTCGACATAACATCACTTGTTGGTGTTTTTTTTGGTCAACACCACTTTTTTATAAGTAGTTGGAAGTGGCTTGAATTGAGCCTATTATCACCTGGGTCATTCCCTCTCACCTGACCTTAAGGGCTTATCGGGAGGCAAGCCCTCTAAAAATTTAAAAAAAAAGAACAAGTGTTAATAACGCTTTTCTCTTGCACCCAATACCATGAGAGAAAGGGGAGAGGATAATGTGTGTTATAGGTGGGTCCACTCTACAAAGTGCAAATGCACCAAGAACTCAAAAAATGGGGTTCAATTTTAAGCTCAAATGAAGATTCCCAATTTAAATCAAGAACATAAAAGTGAGGAGTATTCTTTTTAAGCTAATAGAAAAGTTTTATTTAAACCTAAAGCACAAGTTCCTACTTTATTTTTTAAAATGTAACCTGATGAACTATAATTGATTGAATGTTTGAAGATGTTAAGTTGATGATCACCAAGACATAGAAAGTTAATTCAAGACATTAAATTAGTTAATGTATTGTATTGTCATTGATGTCAACTTGATATAATATGTATGGTCATGTACATACTGCTAAAGACTTCAAAGAACCAATGAATCAAAGGCTATGCTATTAGTAATGCATATAAGTTAAGTATTCACAAAGTGACTGTATACACCAACAGACAAAGTAAACCAACGAGAGAAAAGTAATAGTGTTACCCGATGAGAAAATGCACAACATTACCAACAAGAAAAGTCACAGTGTTGCCTGATGAGAAAATTTAGAGTGTTGCCTGATGAATGGAGATCCCGAAGACAACTCAAGTCTCACTGATGGAATAGTCAATTGTCACTGATGACTAACTAAATTATTGGCCTACAGAACAAAGAGTTCAGAAAATGACAAAATGCTTAGCTGTCAAGAGCTAAATATACACTTAACTGGTACTTATCATTGTTTTAATCAACAAGATAAAGCTAGAGATAAGTAAAGGATTTAAAGTTGCTTAGTCTAGTTGGAAAGAAGATCTCTACGAGATTAAACTGGAGTTTTTCTTTAAATCTAATTGGCAAGAATTGTGAATCACGCCAAGATCAATAAAGCCAAGAAATGGTGAAATCATGTCTATATAAGAGACAAGCTAATTCAATATGAATTAGGGGAGTGACAAGAGAATAGATGCTAAAGAGATTTTGAAGGAGAAGAAAGTCTTCGTTCAGACCTGATCAATCAAGCTAAGGAAATAGCTAAATTCTACAGACGCTGATGAATAGTGACACAACATCACAAAGAAGAACAGTGTGGAGCAAAGGTATTGAATTGATAACATTGATCAGAAAGGTAATGCACTTACAATAGATTTGAAAATATGCAATTCAAGTTGTATATGTGAATAGATCAATTTACTGCTTTAGTTTAACCATTGAAGCATCAAGTTTCTTAATCGAGTAGGACTTAAAAATCTTTTCTAATTGAGATACATCCCAAGGAGTATCAAAAAGTTTGATCATACAAAGTAGCATTGGATATGCCCGATACCTATTGACAGACCAAGTGAGTGTTTGATCAAGGATTGTAGCATTAGATGCCAGATACTAAGTGATAAACTATTCATTTAAATCCTCTAACAAGGCCACACCTAACAGTGTGTTTGTAACCTTTAACAGGGTTGGCTCTTCACCAAGCTCACTTCAGAAGAGTGAAAATTTGGGGTACTGGTCCCAGTGGTTTTTCCCTTAATAGGGTTTCCATGTTAACCATCCATGTGTTAATGTGTCTATGAGTCATTACTTTAGTGTTTTGCATTTCACATAAGTAAATCTGGATTGATCGGTATACACTAGTTTTTTACTGTGTTTCGGTAAATAGAAAGACTGCTTATCGGTAAACATACAGAAGAAGGTTTTACAAAGCATTCTGACAAGTAGTAATTTGATATAAGAATTTCAAGGCAATCATCTTGTAGGACTAAATATAACTAGAGGCTTATAAATGTGGTAATAAGTTTTAAGGGTTGATTGAAGGATTAATTTTTGAGGCCACTGATTCACCCCCCTCTCAGTTATTACTAACAATTCTTTTTAAGCTAATAAAAGTGAGGAGAATTCTTTTTAAGCTAATAGAAAAGTTTTATTTAAACCTAAAGCGCAAGTTCCTACTTTATTTTTTAAAATGTAACCCCCTACAAAATGTTAGTATGGGGCCTTGGAAAAAATGACGTCTACACAAACATTAGAAAAAGGACAAAACACAAAAACGCTTAGCAGGTTAGCCAAGAAAATTTGATAAAAACTTAAAAACCCATAGAAAACCTCGATCCTGCAGAAACACAGAGCATTCTTGCAAAAGACAAATATACTTAAGATCTCATGGAGGTTACCTATCAATCCCAATGGACCTGTAGAAGACAGTAAACAAAAACCAAAGCACGTGTTACTGTGGGGATCAAAGTAATCCCGCGGGAGTTAGTTTCTATTGAAAAACTAGAACATATAGACAACATAAACAAATAGTTTACCATAATTTTGTTATATGGCGTTCCCGTGAGAGTTTTCCAAAGTTCCAGCAAGACCTTAAAATGATAGAAAATATAATAAGATCAAAAATTTGGTAGGATCGTGATCTCGTAAAATGCACAAGCAAACTGATAGGAGAATAGAGCATTCCTCTAGACCCTAAACTATTAGCTGTGCAAAATTTGAAAGTTTTTGATGCATCAACCTTCAATTCCCTGGTTTCTTTTGAGACAAGTTATAAATAAGAATGAAAACACCAAAAAATAACAACAAATTTTAAAATGGTTAGTTCAAAATGAATCATGAAGTGGGTCCCGCCGAGCATGCCAAAATGTGTGCAAGGAAATAGTAACAAGATGGAATGCAATAACTAATTAGAACATTCAACTATACTAAATCAATAAACATTTAGATTAGACAAAAGAGAGAAAATGTATGCATACAAGAAGAATTCAAACCTTTACGAACCCAAAAAGAGCTCCTTTTATGTGTAGATGTGTCCAAGCTATTTGATGTGTTCTCCAAGTGTGCTCAACATTCAACAATGTGTAGATATTTTGGCATAATAAGGGTATGGCTGCAATTGATTGGGATTTAAAGGGATATTATAAGATTTCTCTTGTTGGTGGATGATTTGTGAGAGGATGAGCTCTCAATTTATAGGATTTGAGAGAAGGAAATGAATTGCTGAGATTGAATGATGAGGAAGGGACAAAATGTAATTTTAGAGAAGCACATAGATTTTGCTTTCTTAAAATCATAGCATTGTGAGAAGTGTCACAATGGAAATAGTTGAGAAGACATTGGGGGGTGGAGTATATTTTCCATGAAGGCATTTCTTTTCCCACTCTCCAAAGGCCAAAGTTGGGGAATGTACATATTTTGGGAAGTCTGGAGGGATTTGGAGAAGTGGGAAGAAAGAATAAAATAATCCTTGGAGGGGACAAAGGTGTAAGAGCATTTAAGGTTGACAAGAGGCTTAGTTTACTTTTATGGCTAATCTTTTGGATTAGGAATGTGTAAATGATTAGTGAAGGAATTAGGCTTGGGTTAGGATTAATTAGTTGACAAGTGGAATAGGTTGGGTTAGAAGCATGGGTTAGGTAGTTGGAGTGAGGTTAGGTGAGGTTTAAAGTTATGAGCCATTTTCTCAAATAGAATTAAATAGATTATTCAATTGCAAGTGGAGGAAAAGGGATAAAGTGAATTAATTTAAATAAATAAATAAATTTATTTAAACTAATAGAAGAAGGGGGATTTAATTAATTAAATGACTAGGGGTTTCCATTAGATTAATTGGACTATAGCTAATTAATTATATTAATTAAACTAGAAGGCTAACATTAAATAATTGAATAATTAAATAATACATAATTATTTAATTAATAATGCGAAGGAGAGAACTAAATTTAATTAAAATTGTTAATCAAATTTAGGTGTCTACAATAGCACTTGGCCATCAATTTGGCATTGCATTATTCCAATAAATTTCTTTTTATACTCTCACTTATAACCAATGATCTTTTTTCCTTCAATTGAAAACTAAAAAAATCTTAGGTATAACAATTGTCAAGGCTATTGGCTCCTCTTGCATGACTTGCATCTAAGATTCACTACCTTGTTGAAAGATTTAGGTTCATTGTTAGTACTTAATAAAGAAAATTCATTAAAAAAAATTAGTGGGATGTTTCATTATCTTGTGAACATTCTCCACGTACAAGAAATGAGCTTGCTTTTTCTTTTGTATGCTCATCTTACATATCATCATTTGACTCATTTTATTTTTATCCATCCTTTAATTTATCTATATATTCTTCAATATGTTCATATTCCAACTTTTCTATTTTTATTTGAAGTTCATTATTTTTGTTCTTTTCCTTTCTTTTGGTTGTTCTTCACATAAATAAGCTTTAAATGCGGTGAATATCACATCTCTAAACAAAAATCATTTCCTTGGACAAAGGGTTTCAAAGCTTAAAGCCTTTACTATTCTCATCATAACTAACAAAAACGTATTTATGATTATAGGGATCCAATCTATATTGCTTATTTTTGAGACATATGAACATAAAACTCATAACCAAATATCCTTAAATGTGAAACTATAAACTCTTTATCTATGTATAATTCAAAATGAGTTTTATCAAGAAGAACTAAATCTATATATACTTTATAAAGAGTTTGACCAAGAAAATAACAATAAAAAATCATCCATCTAGTTATGTACCACATAGCCTATTTTAACTCGTTATTAAAATTTAGTTTATACTTTTTGCTATTCTACTTTGTTGTGGAGTATAAGATGTGATATTTTTTTAAACAATAGATACATGTTTATAGAATAATTTTGCAGTTCAATATCTTTGTCATTGTCAAATCTTAACACCTTGACCATATTAACATGCTTGCATCTAACAAAGACTTTAGATTCTTTAAGTTTAGTGAAAACAATAAGGTTATGATATATAAAATAAATTCAAAAGTATCTAGAGACAACATCAATGAATGTATTATAATATTAATATCTATCCAAAAATTAACATAACCAAAAATGTCCAAATAAAAAGTTAATTCTAATAGCTACATTTACTTCCAATAAGAAACGGTCATTTATTGTGTTTTCCAAAAATATAATACTAATATAACTTATTTTAACTAATATTTTTTTCCTTATTTTGATCTAAATGTTGGTATTGCTATCAAGATTCAACTGTGTAATTTTTTTGAGTCAAACTCATTGACCTAAACATGTTATATCAAACATGTTGGTGTCAAACCAAACACAAATTTTTAGTTTTAGTTATATTGGTGGAATTACAAAAGGTGGATGTATTCAATTTAAACATAGTGCTTATTTGATGTTGTCTAGAAATTATCAAGTTCTCTTTTACCAACTTGTAACTAGACTTAGAATATGCAAAATATGATCAAGGGTTTTTTACCCTTCTATCATTGAAACATAGTCATACATTTTCCTTATAACAATTTGCTTGGTATTGTTGTCTCCAGAGAAACTCACTTCTCCATCATAAATTATATATGTAGAAAATCCCTCCTTGTGAGGAATTATATGACAAGAGAAACCTAACTTGATAAGCTGAAACCTAACTTGATAAGCTGAATATGATCATTTATAATTTTAATGGAAATAAATAAAAAATCATTATCATAGTCACCAAAACATTTCTAGGGCAGATTTGAGCCCCTTTTTTTTTAATTACTTTTCCACATACCATTTTTTTTGTCACAGTTCTGACATTTTTTTCTTATTTGAGGTTTTAGAACATCCTTTATACTTATACCTATCGTTCTCATTCACCTTAATCCCTCCTTTGTCTATGGACCATCTTTGTACATGAAAAACATCTTTCAAAAATTTTCTCATGGATTTCTTTTTCCTCTAGAATGAGAGTAGCATTAAGACCATTCATTTTTTCCTTTACACCTTTATCGTGCTAATAACAATGATTAGATTATCCAAAATAAAGAGTAAAGAGAAAACTACTAAGACGTATTTATTTTTCTCATTAAACTTAACATTTGTAAAAACATGTTGAGTTATAATCAAATAAAAAATATTCAACTGTTCGAATATAATCATCATTTTTTATTTTCAAAGAATATAATTATCTTCTGAGATATATTTTATTAGTAAGACTTTTGGTTTGATTGATATCAATTATCTTCTTCCACAATCTTCTTCCACAACTTCCATGCAATAGTTTCTTTGGAAACATCTGAGATGATTGATTCTACAAGACACAATCTTATGTTTCTTATGCTTTCTTGTCCAATTTTATTCAACCTTTAAAAAATAATAAATGGCTTCTTTTATTTTGAAACACACAAGCACCGATCTCTTTATTCAAGAAAAAGTTTCATCTTTAGCTTTAAGATCTTTTATTTAATACCATTAAATTTTCAATACATATATTGTAAGTAATAAAAATGGTCTATAATTATGTCCTCAAATTTTTAAAGCCACACAATGCAAAAGTTTCCATTGCAGCTAAAAAAATATTCAATGTTTAATAAAAAAGATATTCCTTTCTATGTAGAACTATTATATTTGATACCAAATGTTGAGAAAAAACATGAAACTATTCCAAGAATAAGGTCTACAAGTTTATGCAAAGTGAAAATTTATTTCTTGAACAAAGATTACTATATGATTGAAAATATGTGATTGCAAAATTAACAATAAAAGATAGATAAATAAACTATATCAGACATCACATAGGTAATTGTCTTTCCTTTTGTTAATATTCATCTTGGACCTACACTGTTGTTGTGTTTGTATGGGCTATAATGTTGTAATATGATAGTTTTGATTGTTGGGATAGTTACATGAGTTCCCTTGGGTGTTTAATATAGGGAGAATACAACTCATGTTGATGTGTATTTAATCTATGTTTACAATGGAAACTTAAATTAGTTGCAAAATAATCATTGTATTCATATTCCCCTTCCATGGAGTCATATCTATATTATGTTGTGAGGGTTTGTGTTTCTCGTTTACTACTAGTTATAGTTAATTTACTGTTAAGAACCTTAGACACTTATTAACATTTAAATATTATAGATCTAAAGAAGTAATTAGAATAATTAAATTAAACAAGGCCACCAAGGGCTAGTTTTATACATAAATAAATATTAGGAAAAGAAAAAGGGGTGATTTCACATTTGCAATTTAGCGATTTAGCATTGTCTCAACCATTTTGCAACAATTCCAAGGTTTGAAAATGGAATAACAATTTCCATATTGGTTGTTTATATGTCTATCCCTAATCAAATAGTAGATATGAATCTAATGATGGTAGATATTATGTCCTCTTATTGCTGAAATCTATTCATCTCTCTAGAGGAGAAATGTATATCCAAAAATTAGGGTTTGAGGTAGGTTACCTCTCAAATATCTTTTTCTAGCTACATGTGCCTAAAGATAAGCTTCAATGTAGTTAGAATAACATTATTATTTATGATTAGGACCTCTAATAAAATTATGACAAACCCTTCATAGATTTTCTCTCTATAAAGCCTCTAATATAGAATTGTAGCACTCCTCACGAGATTGATATAAGGTATTGATTTATAGGTTAGATTGGTAAGGAAGTGAACCACCTCACAACAGGTGCTTAGTAATCATGCTCACAACCTCTCTTAGGAATAGTTTATTCAATCTAAGGATTACTTCTCCCACCATGAGGTGCATTTAATTTGTCAACCCAGGGAAGTATACTCGAAATGGTACGACATAGTATGTGCACTAAGTCCCTCAAAGAGTCATTCTACTTATGCTGCAGGAAGGTAAAATGCATGAAAGAAATCAACACTAGAGCTGCAAGAATGTAAACACACTTACTCCTTACTGAAATGAATGCTAGAAATTTTAAACTCTACTTAAGCCTATTATTTCAACCTAGAGCATTCACTATAACTATCCTTGCAGGTGCTGCAGGAACATTCACAAAGTACAATGCTACAAGAAGAAACCATAATCTTCTATTTGAAATAATGGGGGTGCTGAAAGTAAATCTACTCTACTCTATTCTAATCCACCTTCCAAGTGGGGCCCCTTGGTTGGCTTTTGCCAATCTAATAACACAGAAGGTAAACCAAAAACCACTTCATTATATTTCAAGAACTAATTACATAAGAACAATACATAAAATTGGAAAATAACTTCTTGTGCAAGATGCAACAATGTATTCCCAAAAAATTCTGAGCTTACAAACTAATAGTCAAATCCCTATAAATAGAGGATTGACACTTTATTCCAAAATAGAAAAGAAAAGATCTGACTAAAATCACGCAAGAGAAGAAAGGGAAATGTAACAGCCCATGACATGTGCAATAAAGTTTGGCTGACCAATTCAACACAATGATGAGTGCAGAGGGAATATAGCAATGCTACATTCCTACATTTCTAGAATAGTGGATCCTCTTTTGTAGTAGCTGTGTCTTCTGGTGCCATGATGGTTACCCATCGCAGCTGGACCTCAACATTCTCTTTTAAATGTTGTCGACCACTCTCAATCTACTCCTACTTCCTGGAAGGTTAGTTATCATGCAGAAATATTCATACAAGTAAAATTAATCAAATTGATCTAAATATTAGAGCACACATTCTGATAGCTATATAAAATACTGCAATATATATATGATATTGGAAAAACATGACATAACTATCTACCCATGGGTTTGACGGTTCTAGCTGTAATTTAGCACAAGTTCAACTGATTATAAGCCCACAAATGTTTTGGTAATACTTAAACTAGAGTATTAAGATCAATATAATAGAGACAATAAATGGTCTCATCATCTGCCCCCTGGTAAATTGAATGCTTTTCCTCAAGCATTGCATCATTTGGTAGTTACTCAAAAATCACCAACCTCTATCCTTCCTTTCCTCTGGCTCTTGAAAGTGTAATAGAATCCTCTTGTCCTCTCCTAGACATCCATTCTGTGATCCTCCTCCACCTGGTCAAGCCTTTCAACATTGATGTCATAAAGGGGCCAAAGGAGCATTGGTGGTTGCATGGTAAGTGGACACCAGAGTTCTTGTCTAATTTGTCTACCCAGCTGCATGTATTTTGGTGCTCTGTGAATAAATTCTTGGAGGTTGATAGGGCTGTGTGGTTTTGACCTCTTAAATGCTTTTGGGTAATCTACTCCACCT
The DNA here is from genome assembly GCA_018584345.1 of Thuja plicata. Classification (NCBI taxonomy): domain Eukaryota; kingdom Viridiplantae; phylum Streptophyta; class Pinopsida; order Cupressales; family Cupressaceae; genus Thuja; species Thuja plicata. Next base: position 2,859,551 of record MU225083.1, on the reverse strand, counting down.
ACTTCTGGCACCAGCTAGGGCTCTCTGAAAGATGAAGTAAGACATGACTTCATACTCTACATAGAACTCTGTTTTGATCCCAAATATTTTCTTCCTTGTTTCCTCTTTAAATTTTCCATAGGTCAGATTGAACCAATCTCTAAGGAGTACATCTAGTTTGTTTCTCTCTACACTCAATAGCAGTGGTTCTATTTTCTCCAGATACCTATAATTTTCTAGCTGTCTATCATAATTGCCCTCATTGTGCATCCAAGACATTAATTCCCTCAAGTGTACATCCCCTATGTAAAGTAGAGGGTTCCACTCATTTTCTATAGGGATAATGAAGTTATGTATATACAGTTCACAAAGTAAGTTCTACTGCCATGAGGGAAGGCTCTAGTATAGGTCATAAAATTCTTGAGCTATTTTAAACTCAGAGTCTATGTCTTTAAGGGTCATCATTAATTGGAATAAGAGGAACTGTTCTTTCAAAAAGATGGCATAAACCCTAGGTGGTGGCCTACAAGTAATTATTTGATCAGCCAACTTAAGGGCATGATCCATCTTTTGTTTTTGTCTTGCGAATTGCTCTTTTAAATCTACAATATCCTCCCCTCGCTCTATTATTACCTTCTTCATTTTCTTTTTCGCTTCTCCCCATAAGGTTTTTGTCAAAAGATACCTATTATATAATCCAAAGAGAAGCATTTTAAAAGTGATTGGGCCACAATCTTCTTCCTGGTTATTTTTCCTCCTATGTTCCTTCCATGATTGTTCTAAGAAACTTGTTAACCAGGTTCTTTTGTAGGGAACTAGGGCAGTCTCTAAGTAGGCTGGCTGATGAGTTATTGAGGCATCCTCCTCATTGTTGTCTAAGATATCATGATGCCTCTCTTGGGGATTATTTTGGCATACATCAGGTTCAACTTCACATGTCTCTTTTGGATTTTGAGAAATGTATGGAATTTCAAACTATTTTGGGGAATCATCCAAAATAATTTACACATGAGGCTCTTCATCAGATTGCTTGGGGGAAATAGATTTTATTTCTGAGGATACTTTAGGGATCTTCCTCTCATTCTAGGGCTTCTTCACATAGGGGTTTCTTCGATCTCCATAGCCTTTTTCTCAATAACCTTCTTCAGTTTCTTTGCTGCAAGAGTAAATGCTGCAGGAACTGACTTTCTTTTCTTCCCCTTTGAGGCTATAGGGTTTTGTAGCTTGGCTCCAGGAATGAAATTATCTCCCTCTAATTTCCATTTTCCTTTTGTTCGGGTAGAAGTAGGTACATTGCTCATATGAGCAGGAAAAGACATACTTTCTTGGAGATTTTCAGTTTCTATCCCTTGGGTGTCTTGCTCAACAACTAGGCCAATAGGTACTGCATCATCATGGCTAGGTTGCATACTAGGGTCAACCTGAGGTTGTAGGGTTTTATGCTAGACAAATTTTGGCCATGCCAAAGGAGAGATGTCCCTAAGAGATTTATCTATTAGAAATTTGATTAGGGCATGGTGGGTGATAGAATTGACATTTCCTTTCTGGGTTTCCTTAGCACTGATGCATAGCATATTGTATAAGAAATTCAGAACATTCATTGGAAGATTATGCCTTACGTAACTAAGTAATTTAAAGTGATGTGTGTGAAAATTAGAAAATCTTCCTTCATAGGTAAAATACATGATAATATGCATGGCCAATTCATTATATGGTGGAGGGATATACATTCTTTTTCACCCTTGCTTGGTAATCTCTAGAGGAGGGTAACTCGGTAGGGTAAACTAGGCCCTAGCTGATCTGGCATCGTGCACATTGGGGTAGTACTCCCTGACCGTTGGTAACTTGGTTACTTCTACTATCCATTCTTCTATGGTGACCAGTGTCATTCCCCCTACTATTGCTTGCGCTTCCTCAAATATATTTGCAAATTCAGCTGCTGCGTCTTCATCAAACTCTATTAATTTCAAGAAATATCCTAACCAGCCACATGAATTAAACCTCCTTACTACTTCAACATATGAAAGTAAAACACTATTTTCTATCGGCTCATGTCTCTACAACTTCCCTCTCATCTTTGTTTTCCAATTATTTTCAATTTGTCTGCTCTGTAATTGATAAATGCCTTATTCCTTCTTGAGTTTCAGACTACTACTTTTAAAACTATGGACCTTCTTATGCATTCCTCTCTTATTCTTGTCATGAACAATGATAATGTGTTTTAATAGGAGAAATTATAGCTCTTACTGTGAGTTGCCACATAATTTAATTGTAGGTCACATCAAGTCTAAAATTTAGGGATAATTTGGGAATAAAGGTACAACACTTGTGCGATATAGCAACGAGATTTTAATGAGACAAGGGTAAAGTACATATTTGAGGTGACATTAAATCTTTTAGGAGTAAATAGAAATGAGATTTTAGGAATTAGTACACGTCCTTGCCCCCTACAAAACATTTATAAGTGTCCTCACTTGGCATACTTGGCACGAGGTATGAAACTAGCTTAATGCCGTAATGATACATTTATTGTAGTACTAGATATAATCATCAAAATCTATGTGCTAAAAATGGAATTTTTTTAAAAATCTTATGCCTATAATTCGATCATTGCACATGCTAGAAAAAGGTGGTGAGAGTGGAACGATGGTGGTGGTGACATGCGTCAGCATACTTAGCTCTTATTTGAAGCAAAGAAGGGGAAAATGGTGATGACATGGAAGGTGGATGGGTGGAAGATAAAGAAATGAAATGAGTTGGAAAGAAGAATTTAGAAAGTGAGTGGAGAAGTGAACTTCATGTAAACATGAATTTTTTATTATGGACATGCTTGAAGGAATTCTATTGAAGAGCTTCAAGAAGAAGCTTTGCACCCTCTTCTGCAGGAAGTGTTACCTGTTGCTCTTTTGAAACTTGTTGTCAGAATTGCTGCAGGAAGTCTTCTTTTGTTTGAGGCTGGTGATACAACTTTAGCCGATGTTCATTAAATAATATCTTGAAGTGTACTGGGTCAATTATGGTCAACTGGATGGCTCCATTGGTGAAGGCATGGTTTATTTCATATGGGCCCAGCCATCTTTTCTGCAGCTTGCCTAGTATTTCTTTGAAACTAGAATCACATAGTAATGCCCAATCACCAACTTGAAACTGCTTGCTCTTAATATGTGAGTCATGCCACTTTTTCCTTTACTTCTAGAATATTTTAGTGCACTCTAGAGAATATTTTCCCTTTTCATCCAAGGAATTGAGATGCAACAATTTCTCTTTCTGTCTTGCAGGGAGATCAATATTTAACTCTAGTGTTGTCCGCAAAGTTTTGTGTTCAAATTCAATGGGTAGCATTGCTACTTTTCCATATAACAACTCAAACGGAGTGAACCCTGTGGTGGTTTTCCAAGTTTTTCTATCTACCCAAATGACTTTTGATAGTCTGCTTCTCCAATCTCGACGGTGCAAATGAACTATTTTTCTTAAGATGGCTTCAATTTCCCGATTTGTAACTTCAGCCTGTCCATTGGCCTAAGGATGATAGGGGCTTGACTTCCAATGTTTGAAATTATATTCCTTCATGATCTTTGTTATCATATTGGAAGTGAATTGAGCACCTTGATCAGTCACAAGTTCTCTTGGTACTTCATATCTGGTGAATATTTTGTCATACAAAAATTTTGCAACCTTATGATCCCGGGCATGCTTCATGGATTTTACTTCAACCCATTTGGTCAGATAATCAATGCACACCAGGATTTAGGACTTCCCATTGGATGGAGGGTCTACTAGACCAATGAAGTCCATGCCCCATTTGTCAAATGGTGTTACCACCACCTATGGATTGAGGGGCATTTCATCTGATCTTGTTGGTCGGCCCATTCTCTGACATTTATCACATTTCCTTGTGTAACTGGCTGCATCCTTGTGAAGTGTAGGCTAGTAGTAGCCAATTGTTAAAATCTTTAGGGATGTACTTTTTTCTGCAAAGTGTCCCTTACATGGCTCATTATGACATGCATGGATAATGTCATATGTCTCATCTTCTCGCACACACCTCCACATTACTTGGTCAGGTCCAGTGTAAAATAGTGTGTTATCAATCCAACAGAAGTGGAAACTTTTCTCTACAAGTAGTCTCCTATCCTTATAAGGGAAATGTGTGAGAATTTTTTTAGCTACAAGGTAATTAGCTATATCACCATACCACAATTTTGGACAGTAATATGAAATAAATTCTCATCCATAAATGCATCATCTATCAGAGTAGTATCTTCTTTAGCATGGTGGATTCTAGATAGATAATCAGCGACCACATTCGCCTTCCCTGGCTTGTCAATGATGGTAATGTCAAATTATTGCAAAAGAAGAAGCCAAATTGCTATCCTTCATGTGATGACAGGTTTTTTCATGAGATACTTAATTTTTACATGGTTAGTATGAACAAAGATGGGATAACCGGTTACATAATGGCAGAATTTGTTCAGAGCATAAACTACTGCCAATAATTCTTTTTCAATCACTGTATAGTTTAACTCTGGTCTACGGAGGCTCTTGTTGATATAGTAAATTGCATTTTCAAGATTACTAGACTTTTGTCCTAAGACAACACCTATTGCATAGTCAGAAGCATCTGTATGTATGTGAAATGGAAAAGACCAGTCAGGGCCCCTAAGTATTGGTGCAGTTGTCAAAATTGACTTGAGCTACAGGAAGGATTCATCACAGTCCTTTGTCCAAGAAAATTCGGCCTCTTTGGTAAGCAAAGTATACAAAGGACTAGATTAAAATTTTGGATAAACCTCCTATAATATCCAACATTTCCTAGGAAAGATCTAACATATTTCTTCTTAGTAGGGATATGTAGTGTGAGAATTACCTCTATTTTTGCAGGGTCTACCTGGATTCCAGCTTCTGAGATGAAATGTCCCAGCACTACACCTTCCCACATCATCATAAAGAATTTATCACTGTTGAGAGATAGGTTGTGTTCTTGACATCTGATTAGTACTTTTTCCAAGTTCTTTAGGGCTTCCTTAAAGGTGACACCAAATCTAGTGAAGTCATCCATGTATATTTCCATACAATCATGTGATATGTTAGCAAAGATGGTGATTACAACTCTCTGGAAAGTAGCTGGTGCATTGCATAAGCCAAATGGTAATACAAAATAAGTATATGTGCCCCAAGGGCATGTGAAATTGGTCTTCTCCTGATCTTCTAGAGCAATGTTGATCTGATTGTAACTGTTGTATCCATCCAGAAAGGAGAAGTACTTCTCACCAGCCAAAGTGTCCAGAACTTGATTAATAAATGGCAAGGGAAACTAGTCTTTCTTTGTGGCATTGTTAAATTACTGGTAATCCACACATATTATCCATTTACCTCCCTTCTTGGGTACAATGACCAAAGGTGATACCCACTTTCTATCAGAGATTAGATAAATGAAACCAGCATCTGTCAACTTTTGTAATTCATTTTTGACTATTTCTCGCAAGGTTGGGTCTATTATTCTATGAGGTTGACAGAGTGGTAGACTGCCATCATTGATGTAGATCATATGGGTGCAGAGTTTAGGGTTCAAACCTACCATATCTCCATAATCCTAAGCAAGGGATTTTCCATTCTTATGCATGAGTTTGGTTAACAATGCCAATTGTGGTGGTGGAAACTTGTTGTTTAAATAGAGATTGTGACCAAGGGAAAGTTCCATAGTGGTTGTTAACTCTACCATTAACACTTTAGGTACTAGGCTTGTATCTACTTCACATGGAAGTAATTGATTGATTATCTCAGGGCTTGCTGGAAAGACATAATCCTCATAGCTACATATCTGTAAAATAGAAATTTCAAAAACATCTTTTGCTACTACACACTTATTGGTAAGAATACTCTATATCACATCATCTTCTTCTTCCAATTTTAGAAAAGATTGTCTATGTAACATCATGAGATGAGTAACAGATTTTAGCTCTTCTTCCTCATCCCCCAAATCTGGTGAAATAGGATCTCCCAAGTCTGGCTGGGGTTGGGAAGGAGGATACAGTGCTAGCTTATTTATTGCTTGACCATTTGAAATTGTCATGCTTCCTGATATGTAACTAATTTTAGCATCAATGGTGGCTAACCCAGGTCTCCCTAGGATGACTAGATAGCCAACAAAGTTTACTTTAGGTGATAAGATGAGAAAATTAGTAGGGTATTCCCATGAATCCAAGGTGACTACTATATCCTCTATAAGAACATCTGGAGTGGTAGTTGAACTATTAGCAAGTTGTAACACTGTTGGAGTTGTTCTCAAGCCCTCTATACTTAACCTATGCATTGTATCTTTAATTATTACATTTATGGCTGCTCCCAAATTAACTAAAGCATTTTTCACAGACTGTCGATTAATTATCAAATCAACTACTAGGATTCCAGGGTCTAAATACTTGGGTATAACTACCTTTCCCAACATGATATCTGCAAGTTTCCCTATAACATGGACTACTTGAGGGTCCTTCTTCTTCCTTCCAGGATTTTTAAGGCATGCTTCCTTAATAGATTTTCCATAGAGAGGAACATCTTTGATAGCTTGGAACAGAGGGATTTTGATGTGCATATTTTTCAGCTTCTCAAGAATATCAAATGGTATTTCTTCTCAGGATATAGGTTGTTCTATGTTAAGCCTATGTGGAGAAGGAGGATTAACTGAGGTGTGAACATCAATTTTGCTGGATATACGAGTTGATTGGGTGGTATTTGGCAGTGTAGCTTCTAGAAGTGGTGTTGATGTTGCATGAGTGTCTACAACTTCTATGATAATAGGATGTTCAGGTGCAGGCAGAGTGGTACCAGATCTCAAATGGATATCAGATATCTATAGTTCATTGGCAAGGTATTGTTGAGTATCAGTAGTATGTATTGGTTGTTGTTGTTGCTTGTTGTTAGTATTAGGCTATGACTGAGTAGGTAATTGGGTTGGATTTGGATTAGAATTGGTGGCTACAGGAGGATGAATTGTTGCAGGTGGAGGCACTAGAGGTGGTAACTGTGGAAAAGCAAGATTTTGGTTACGCCACTATAGAGGTCCCCTCCATTGGTTATTTTTCTGCCAATTCCCTTGTGGTGGTTGCCATTGATTCTGAGGCTGAGGCCACTGGTTATTTTGCTGATTAGGCCACTATTTTTTTTTTAAAGAAAAAGTGGGCAAGCCACTAAATATATTTATTAATATAAAATAAACTGGTTCAAGAGCTCATTCGAGAAAGAACCAGCAAGAAAACCCAGAATCCTTTCTCAAGTACAATATAACAGAAAGATTTTGTGACAATACAAAATACTCAAGAAGTCATTCAAATACAATATCACCATCCACATCATCAAGCAAAATTTAGGATGGTCATTTCCTTTGAATGGTTATGCCCATCGGTTCTGATACAAATTTTGTTTCTATCATTTATGCATAAAGGTTCAACTGGACGGTAATTTTCATCGGTGTATCTTGGTTAGTGATGTTCGTCGATAACTCCTAATCGGTAATTCTTGTCGATTCATCATTGTCAGTTCATCATGGTCAATACTGGTCATTGGCTTGCCCTAGTCGATAATGGCCGGTGATATTTGTTGGTTGACCTTGTTATTGGCACTGCTGTTTAGTTCTGGTACAAAATTTGATTAGGCCACTAGTTATTCCAAGCAAGTTGAGAGTACTGAGAAGGATTATGATAAATTTGGTTTTGCCATTGATTATTATAAGGATTGGAAAATTGCAAAGGGTCCCGAGGCATACCTTGTCTTGAATCCCATGGTCGACGTTGAGCAACAAAGAACACTTTCTCATTATCTCCTTCTATCTTCATGTAATCAATAGGCAAATGTTGATTCTCCAAGTTCACCACCAGCTTGCATCCACATTATTTCTTTTGTTTACGGCAGTGAGGACAATACTCAACTAACTGTGATTCAGCATCTGCATGCTTCTTTTTGGCAGTCATTGTGTCGAGATGTGTAGCAACATCATTAATTATGTCTTGCTTTAAATTTGCAGGAAGTTAGATATCTGTAGCTTGGAAATGCCCAAATTGATCCCTTTAGTGACCGTGGACCGATATCCTCTTCCCTTCTTCACAGTTGATATTGAATAGTTTAGACAAATTTTCTTGAGGTCATCCCAAGAATATTGGGATATGTCTCCACCAGCCATGAGGTCTAGTGCTTCCAGACAACTATCATTTACTCCTCTTAAGAAGACTAGGTTTTGTGAATCCTCCGCTAGCACATGTTGGTAATTCTTCTGCATTGTGTACAAGAAATGTAGAACATAATCCTCCAAGGTTTTGTCCTCCTTTTGCAACATTAAAAAAATTGCATCTCCCCTTGGGTCACTCCCCTTGAAATACTCTTTATATTTCTGCAGAAATAGAGTCTACATCTCATCCCAGGTGCATGTTGCATTAGCTCCTAAGCCCATGAACCATCTTAAGGCTGACTCTTTCAGTGTTGTTGGAAATAGTTTGATTTTGTGGCCATTAGTTTTATAGTCAAAGCTACGATAGAGGATGTCAAACTCAAACAAAAAGGTGTTAGGATATTTGGTTATCAGGCCACAAAACATTGGAAGTGCGGTAGTGGGTATGTTTTTGAGATTAGCATTGTTTATAAGGCTCAAAAGAGGAAATGGGAAAGTAGGTTGTGCCATTACTGGAGGTATTTGGAAATGGAGTTGCTGTTAGAAAGGAACATTAGATACATGATTGTTAACAACAGGTGCATTTGGGCCAGAATTATCCAGAAGCTGGCCAAAATTTTAGCAAAAGGTCAAAGACCACTTATATCAAAAGGCTCTACTCTAGAGGAAGATGTTGTGGGAAATTTAGGACTTGCGTCAGCAATAGGTAACTCAACTTCTTCAACTTATTCATTCAAATTCGCAGACTCTCCTAGAATAAATTTGCCATATTCATCTTGTCTTCTTCCTCTTCGATGCATGCAAATGAATTAATCACACTTGTGAAGAAAATTTAGGACTGTAAACCACTATCTAAAAGCTAGCTAGAAATGAAAAACATGACTCAAAAAGGTTCTCAGCTTGACACCGTCCCCGAAAATGGTGCCAAAAATGAACTGCCTCACAATAGGTTCTTAGTTATCATGCCCAAAGCCTCTCTTAGGAATATTTTATTCAATCTAAGGATTACTTCTCCCACCATGAGGTGCATTTAATTTTTCAACCCAAGGATGTATACTTGAAATGGTATGGCATAGTATGTGCACTAAGTCCCTCAAAGAGTCATTCTACTTATGCTGCAGGAAGGTAAAATGCATGAAAGAAATCTACAATAGAGCTATAGGAAAGTAAACACACTTACTCCTTATTAAAATGAATGCTAGAAATTGTAAACTCTACTTAAGCCTATTCTTTCAACCTAGAGAATTCACTATAACTATCCTTGTAGGTGCTATAGGAACATTCAAAAAGTACAATGCTGCAGGAAGAAATCGTAATATTATATATGAAATGATGGGGATGCTGAAAGTAAATCTACTCTACTCTATTATAATCCACCTTCCAAGTGGGCCCCCTTGGTTGGCTTCTACTAATCTACTAACACAGAAGGTAAACCAAAAATCACTTCATTATACTTCAAGAACTGATTACATAAGAACAATACATAAAACTGGAAAATAAATAGCTGTACAAGATGCAACAATGTATTCCAAAAAAATTCCAAACTTACAAACTAAAATTCAAATCCCTATAAATAGAGGATCAACACTTTATTCCAAAATAGAAAAGAAAAGATCTGACTGAAATCACACCAGAGAAGAAAGGAAAATGTAACAACCCACGACATGTGCAATAAAGTTTGGGTGACCAATTCAACACAATGATGAGTGCAGAGGGAATATAGAAGCGCTACATTCCTACATTTTTGGAATAGAGGCTCCTCTTTTGTAGTATCTATGTCTTCTAGTGACATGATGGTTACCCGTTGTAGCTGGACCTCAACGTTCTCTTTTAAATGATGTCGACCACTCTCAAGCTGCTCCTACTTCCTGGAAGGTTAGTTATCATGCAAAAATATTCATACAAGTAAACTTAATCAAATTGATCCAAATATTAGAACACAAATTCTAATAGCTATATGAAATAATACAATATATATATGATATTGGAAAAACATGCCATAACTATCTACCCATTGGTTTGATGGTTCTAACTATACTTTAACACAAGTTCAACTGATTATAAGCCCACAAATGTTTTAGTAATACTTAAAATAGAGTACTAAGATCAATATAATAGAGACAATAAATGGTCTCATCAGGAAGTATGCCTAGTTGATGGTAGTTATAATTTTTACCTTGAAAAGAGTAACAACTAGCCACCAACAACTAATTCCACCCTCACTCCTTGAATTTTAATGGTGAATGCAAATGTTCAAGGATGTTGGTTTACTAGTGCAGGAGCACCTAGGCTAGCCTCCATGTTTGTCCATTTTGGCTTGTACTTGACATTAGCCAAGTCAAGATTAGGATCATTGTATTTCAACCTTAGTAGGTCTTTTCTATGTAGGATAAGTGAGTTAGTCATTAGGACTAAGGTCACATCAATAACCATTGTTTGTAGTTTTCAAATTATTAGGCTTAGTTGTTAGTTGATTGGTTAGAGTCTTGAATGTGTCCTAATCTCATAAATGAGGACATAGAGATGTTACAGGGTCTTCAATGCTCTTGTATCATCTAAATAGATAGGATAGAGGTCCTAAAATGTAGGAAGGAGGCATTATTAAAAAGATGTCAAAAGTTGCTATTTTATTGTCATGACAACATTTGCAATAATTGCAAATCTTGCATGCAATATGGTTACATTGGATTCTCCTTGTTTATAGGAGTGGGAAATCAACCAACAAGGCCCTACAATGGTGGAAGAATTCATCTAGTGTATGAGAGACTCAAACCATGTAGTTAGAGGATTGATTATAAACATTTTGAGAAGAGCAATATAGCCGGCAATTTGGCATTTCCAGAGATCCTGAGAATTTCCTTGTGACAGTCACACTTTATGGAGTGAAATCTTTGAAGTAATGTGTGTTTTTTTTTCTTAGGAGTGTTTGGAATGTTTCTTATTTAGTGACCAATTTTCTTTGAGGTATTTTAAGGTCTAGTTTAAATTGTTTGTGTTTTAGGTAGTCCACTGGTCCTGTCCTGACCAGTTAGTCTAAATATGGCTCCCCCATGAAATCTAGCCATGGGAAACTTCCAAGGATAGATGGAAATGATAGAGGAGTCATTAGTGTACATAACTATAGAGGTAGGAGTTAGGGAAAGACAAGTAACTATTTTTAAGACCAAGCCCTAGGCGAGCATGCATTGTCTAGTTAGTGGTTTGGTGGAGAAATAGTGAGTTTCCATGAGCAGGGAAAGAAAGTACAGTATAGTCCAAGTACATGTATAGTTAGGGTTTAGTGTCATCTTGACATACTAAGTTTTTCAAGTTCATACCAATCATTGGAGACAAGTTTTGGACAATTTTAGCATAGTGTTGCAGACTGTCCTAGTTTTTAGGCTTATTAGCCCTATAAGACCTAGTTTGTAGGAACCCTGTGTACAGAGGGATACTGAACTTAAAACCTTTAAAATATCTTGTAAGGTGATAAAGGGTATCTAAATATGGTCTTATATTTTCATGTTATTCGGGAAAGTTTGAAGTTAATTGGGAAAAACACCCTGGGTAGGGCTACAAGGAATTAGGCCTCCTTAAGCCAAAAGTGTGAAATCGATTGCAAAGAGTGAAGAGATCCCTCAAGATGGATTGCAAACTAATAAAATTTGATTTCTACATGTTGATGGACACCCCTACAAATGGATTAAGAATGTTAGAGTGAAAAATGGCATTTAGACTCTTCTAAGTGTGTGTAGGATAAGTGGAGAAGTGAAGTAATCATAGGGTGTTTGTCTTTCAAAGGGTGAAGCATAAGTGGAGACTCTTAGAGGAGAGTAAGATTAGGACTTATTTTATGATCTAAGCCTAATAAGGACCTAGAGGAGATTAGGATGCTTGAAGAAGATAGAGAAGATCTTCTTAGTGGATTGTGTAAGCAAACCCGTTGGAACACTTACATCATTTACCCTACTAAAGATGGTTTACTAAGAGTGGGGGGGTGAATAATAAAATATTGTTCAATTTAATACTTTAAATCTAATTCTCTAATTCAACTCGATGATTCAAACAACAACAACAACTGAAACTTGTAAACTCTTAAAAAACTTGATAAAAAGCATATAAAATAAGCAAATAACATTCATAGTTATTAAGCATCACATGCAACACAATATTTAATGAGGAAATCCAATTTGGGAAAAAACTTCATGGGAATTGGCACCCACAAATAGAAATACTCTTCAAAAGTATGCTTGATTAAGAGACAATCTTGTTAAAGATTAGAATGCACATTTGTTAGATGTGATCCTATTAGTGGATTTACCTTAGACTAGTTAAGATCTTCACCGTGTTAGGAGTGTCCTGGTTAGAGGGCTTAAACATTCATCCTAGAATGTTACCTTTCTTGAGGATTTACAAAAGGACTTGTTAGGTCCACACAGTTAAGAGATTTTTTGTTACAAATATTAGTAAGAAACAATGTACTAATGTGACCTGTGATTCTGCAACTATACTTTTCTTAATCAAATCCTTTGTTTTATCTCTGAAACTTACTAGCACCAAAAAATCATCAACTCATTAGTCTCTCCTCGAGACTAGTTATCCAACTCTTTCACTACTCTACTCGGTATCTCTTCAAATATTTAATTCACCATCAACTCTATATAAACATACGAACTCGTCAATATATAATCCTTCATTTTGCCTCTTAATCCTATTGATTATGCTTTCCCTCAATTGTACTTAGCCATCTGATCATCTCAAATGACTTGATACAATGTATTTGCAACTTGTTTAGGTAGTTAACCGTACCTTGTGACTTGCACTTTTTCTTAAAACTCACTAATTTCTTTTGCTTCTTAATCTACATCACTAATTTTGAATTTGAATTTTCATGACCGTAGATATTGTAAAAAAATTCAACCTTGTCCTTAGCATCTTCTTGATCTACGTGCCTTTGCATTAAATTTGTTCTGCTCCTTGAATTCAATCTCAGTTCAATCTTTGTTCCATGCTTAGTGACTTTGGTGAATATCTTCACTCGGTATTTGACTTCTCTCGGCTACCAACCTTGCTTGGTAACTGACCTTTCTCAGTTGTCAACTTTTCTCGGTGACTGTCTTTTCTTAGCTCAACCGAAAAAAAATTCACTGCATGGTAACTAGGTTGTTTCCTTTACCAACTTGACTTTTCTACTTTACCAACTTAACAACATCAAATGTTAAGTAAAAACAAGTATACCAATAGTTCCTTATCATTGTCCAATATTTATTATATGCCCAATTAAGTTCCTCTTCGATTGATATGGAAACTTAATATAAATCATAAAGAAATTGCTTAACATCAATGAATAACTAAAAACTAATCTAACCATTCTACTTGCATGTATTCTTCTGAACTTGGTCTTCATCACCATTACCATCACTTGGTTAACAATCTCCTTCTTTGGCATTGATGGAAACACTTTCAATTGATGATGGTATAATCTGATCTCTATGTACTATCTCCACTCCCTCTTAGCTTGTTCTTCCTCTTTGCCTTCTATTGCATTCTCCCTCTTACATGTAGTACCCTTTACTTGTATTCATCACTTACTTCTCCTTGTACTTACTTCTCCCTTGTGAAGTCATTAATTACATACTTCTCCCTCTTTGAAAACAATGCCAAAGATCTATACTCCCGAAATCTTGTTCAGGTGGTGAATCATACCTTGCATGTACTGATTTCTCTTTTCATACATAATTCCTTTCACAACTTTAGGCATCACCTAAAGTGTGATCACTCAGCATCAACTCAAAAATATGATATTCTAATGTATTCTAGAATTGATGCAACATGCCTCTTGCATTTAATGAATGTTGGATAGGGGTAGGACCCCTTCTTTACCTTTGAGATACTCAAAAGCATCCTTTGGTAGTGGCTTGGTTAATATGTCAGCAAGCTATTATTTTGAATTCACATATTCCAATATTACAAGCTTGTCTTGTACTTTCTCTCTCAAGTAGTGATACTTGATAGATATGTGCTTGGTCTTTGAGGGCATTACCAGATTCTTTGATATGTTTAAAACACTTTTATTGTCATAATAGATAGTGACTGGATCAATGATATCTTATTGCATACCTTCTAGTAGCTGTTTGATCCACACAATATCTACACAATTCATAGCTATAGCAACATACTCAGCCTTGATAGTAGACTATGATATACAACTTTATTTCTTTCTTAGCTATGTAACTAGTCTTTCTCTTAAGAAGAAATCTCCTCTGCTTGTACTCTTTCTATCATCATTGTTTCCATCTCAATCAGCATCAGTATAAAATTTGAAGTCAAATTCTCCTCCTTTATTGTATAGTAGGCCAAAATCTTTAGTGCCTTTCAAATATCTAAAATTTCTCTTAACTATAGACATATGTATTTCCTTCGTATCAGAAGAAAAACTTGCAACAATTCCTACTGCATGAGCAATATCGAGTCTGTTGTGCACTACATATTGCAACTTACCAATCATGTATCGGTAGAGTGTCTCATTGACTTCTTGGGACTCATCCTCTTTAGATAACTTGTAGCCAGTGACCATCGGTGTTCCAACCAATTTTGAGTCATCCATACCAAAGGACTTTAGGATCTCCTTGATATATTTTTATTGTGTAATATAGATCCTATCTTTTACCTGTTGAATTTGAAGTCCAATAAATAACTTAATCTCTCCAATCATAGACATTTAAAACTCCTTTCTCATTTCCTCAGCCAAAGATCTGCACAATGTGTCATTGCCTCCAAATCCTATTTTTATTAGATATGAATGCAATCTCTCATACCATGCTCGGGGTGCTTGTTTGAAGCCATACAATTCTTTGTGCAATTTTCATACCATGTCTTAGTTACTATTCTCAGAAAATCCTTCAACTTGTTCAATATATACTTCCTCTTTAAGAATACCATTGAGAAATGCAGACTTAACATCCATTTGATAAAATTTGAGTCCCTTATAAGACGCATATGTTATTATATCTACAAGATATCTTGTTTTCATTAGTTTATAAAAAGTTATAGAGTCAAGGAGAATCAATCTAAATGGAGAAAGTCAAGGATAAGACAACTCGATAATGCACACTGAGCCAGTCGATAAAGCACAAAGTTGACAGAGGATCAAACACTTACAGTTACTGAGTGACACACAACATTGAGTGCATGTAGTACACTAAGTTGATATTACACCGAGTGATGAAGAACACTTAACTGAGTATTGTGGAGTTATTTAATTGAGTTATACAGTTAGTCAAAATATGATCAGATCATATTTAATGATTGTCAGAGCATTAATTACATGTATACAAGTATTTATAACAGTTTTTTACATGATCAACGATTCAAATAAATTAGAGTGAAGATATAAGGAAAATATTAAATGAAAAAATGAAATTTTGTCATTTCCAAGAAAAAAAAAAAGTACCGAGGTAAAAGTGACATGGTCACTGAGCTAAAAAGAAGATCTAATGGACAAGAGAAATTTTTAGTGTACCTCACACATAAGATTAAGAGGAAAAAATTATCTATATTTTGGATGAATTTTTAAGAGAGAAAAATACAGATACAAAAGAAAGAGAAAAAGAACAAAGAGATATTATTGTTATTACTATTAAAAGGAGTAATTGAAGAACAAAGAGCAGAGCAGAGAGAAATTAGCAAAAATTCAGCTACAACAGAGCATAACAAAACAATGTTACAATTTGGGAATTGAGGTAAGACATATCAGAGCACATAGAGTCTAAACAACATTTACATTTGATACATTTTTATAGACATTATTAAGTTATTGATACTATTGTATTAAGAGCTATAAATCCCAATACTAGGTAGATCTTGACTGATCTCATATTTGTAAGTCCTCTAACAGGGTAGATCTCTAAGTGTAGAGTTTGTAAAAATCCTTTAACTAGGTAGACCTAAAAATTTTTATGTATATACTCTTAACCATGTAAGCCTTCATAAATATCCAAACTTTGTAGCTCTAACCAATCACCCTTTATACTTCAGTTAGTGAAGGTTGCGGGTGTCATCCCAACCAAAGTTTTTATGCTCTAACCAAGGATTTCTGTATTACCAAAGTCATGGTGTTATGAGTTCAATTTTTTAATGTTTTGATGTTATGTTTTATAAAAATTACATTAATTTTATTTCAAAGTTATGATATCGGTAATCAAAAAGCAAAAATATATGGTTTAATCAGTAATTATGGTTAGAAGGTTTTAGTGGTACTGATTCACCCCTCCCCTCTCAGTCCCAACTTTTCATTAGTTATTCCAACAGTTGGTATTAGAGCTTGTAATCTTGAGTTAAAGGTTTGACCACCTGAGAGTTAAAGATATTAGTCATGGAAGGTTATAGATAGTTTAAGAGAATTGATGGTCTTGAGTCTAAGTTGGAGAGTACACGAGAGTTAATCATGGATCTGAGAAAGAAACTTGAGAAATCTTTGAGGATAAGAAGGAAATTATATGATGAACTGAAGATTACACAAGAACAAGTTGATACACTTGAGACTACATCTGAAGGAAGTGTGACTGATGAGTCTGAGAGTGCCATAAGAGAACTACTTGAAAATAATGACTCACTTACTGAGCTGATGGATTTGATGAAGAAATATCTTGATGCTAATAGCTTAAGAATGACCGAACTGATTGAAGGTAAAAGAACAGTTGAGGATGAAAAGATAATTGCAGAAGATGATAAAAGACAAGTTGAATTAGGTTAACTGAGAAAGATAATGAAATCTTAAGGATGACCCACGTTCACTATAATATGACTGACCAACATCTGAATGAAAATAAGGATTGTACTCAAAAGGAATTTGAGAATCAAGCACTAAAAGCTAAAATTGAAACAATGGACAAAAGATTGAAAGTCGAGAAGGATGCAAATGAAATACTAAGAAGAAATGAAGATGTACTAAAATCACTAGAAAAACATGTTAAGAATCATAACCAACTATATGATAGATCAGGAATTGGATTCAATGAGAACAAAAATACCAAGAAAGGAGAATTATCTAATGCACAGAAAGATCAAGGTACTACACCCCCACAAAAAAAAAGAAGCCAAGCTATAATTATTGTGGGAAGCCTAGACACACTGCTAATGTCTGCAAAAGAAAGAAAGGTAAAGTACCGAGTACGCCTAAATTTGATGGTTATTATTTTAGATGTAATAAGTATGAAAATCAAGATTTTGAGTGTAGAACCAACTTTTCTAACAACCTACGGAAACCCAATTTTGATGGTTATTGCAACAATTGCAACAATTTTGGTCACAAGACTAAAGAGTAAAAATTAAAGAAAAGAAATGATAAGTGGATGCCCAATCGAGACAATGAAAATACTATCCGATTAGGCACATCTATGTAATACAAGGATTTCATACTTATCTTGTGGAAGATATGGACACATTGCTACAAACTACATATTGATGCATGGAAGGTTTAATATAAGGTCATAGAGGAACCATGGCATGGCATGTTTCCATTTTCATAGGGTAGGACTGTTGGAATAATGGAATGGTGTGTACTGAGAGGGGAGGGTTGAATCAATACCCTTAATTTTTTTTTTCAATTAACCTTTAATCCTTTAGTAATCAATTCCTTGCATTATTGACCATATAGGCTATTCTATCTTTCTATATGTAATATTAAACCATAAACTTAATTGCATGTTAAGATTCATGAAATGTAATGACACATGACACAGCATTGGTAACGTAGAAAACCCCTATTAGAAGGTAAAAAATGTGGTGGGGATGAAACCCACAAAGCTTCACTATCTGCAGAATGGAAGGTGTCGGTTAAGGCTTACAAGTTTGATCACTTCTGATGATCTTTCCCTGTTAGGAGTAACATGTTTATACTGGTTAAGGTCTACGCTGTTAAGATATTTAGCAACACTATTTAGTGTGCACTCGGTTAAGATAGTTACAAGGATTATTGAATCCACCTTCTTAAAGGATTTCTTCTATTTGCTACACTTGTTAGAATGTAGTCAAAAATACTTATTGACCTGATAAAATGCAATCCTGAATTGCTGAGTACAGATCCTTTAAAGTTTACAATATGATGTATCACCTATAGTGATTGATTAATACCTATGTTATGCTCGATAGCCTTGAATCTTGTTCTTTATAACTGATTTCAACTTTTGTTGTCCTTCTGCATGAACCTCTGTTTCTGATCCATAGATGTGTTCTTCGTCTACTATCATCATCACATATTTTCTTCTGATTTATTACACATCTATTTATATAATGAATTGACCTAATTAGGTTTTACACTTAACTATGAAAACTCTATGATCAAAGGTTTACAACTTGACCTTGATCTCCTAGTTTGCATGTTTTCAATCAGTTAGACTGATAAAAACAAGTATATTTTCTTTACTTTCCCCTCAAGAAATGGTTTTAAAGATAAGCTTTAAAGATAAATATAAAAATTAAGTATTTTATCTAACATGTAACTCAGTGTTTTAAAGATAAGTTTTGGTGACCTCTGCAAACTGCTATGTCAGGTTGCACTATAAACCTGTCTTTCGGTGATCATGTTACTGACGATCCAAATTTGTTTTCCTTTGTATACTAATGAAAAATATGATCAATCTCCCCCTTTAACATTAGTATCAAAAACTGATATGTGCAAAACTAAAATGTTTAGTATATACACATGTGTTTACCTTGTCAATATAACTCCCCCTATGTGCATGCCTTGATATAGTATATGTACATGTATATACACTTGCCTTTATACATATATTTCCCCCTTTCATTATTAATTCCCCATATCTAATAGATGCAGATACATTTGAAGAAAGCTAAAGAACTAGTAATTTTTCCAGATACCAATCCACTAGACACCATAGTTGGCTTATCTACAGATATTATAAAATACATTTCTATACTTCAAAATCTCTGAGATACATGGGAGATTGTACTTTCAAGTGTTCAATAGAGGTATAAACATATTTTTGATTAATAAGTTTTAATTTTTGGCACTTTTTGTCAAAAAAAGGGGATAGATATCTTAGTCAGATAAAGGGAGATAGAGGAGGATATATATCTTATTCAGAAAATGAAAAAAATGGAGATAGATATACATGAAAAAAAAGGATATATGTGGAAAATGAAAAAAAATGATATGTATAGAGAGTAACATCTGAGGGGGAGTTACTAATTTTGATGACTTTGAAGTTTTTGTCAAAAATGCCCAACTAATACTAAAGGGGGAGATTGTTATCTCTACAAGATATTTTGCTATCAATAGTTTAGACAAAGTCATAGAGTCAAGGAGAATCAATCGGTAAATGGAGAAAGTCAAGGATAAGACAAGTTGGTAATGCACACTGAGTCAGTTGGTAAAGCACAAAGTTGACAGAGCACCGAACACTTATAGTTACCGAGTGACACATTTCACCAAGTGCATGTAGTACACTGAGTGATGAAGAATACATAATCGAGTATTGTGGAGTTATTTAACCGAGTTATATAGTTAATCAAAACATGATAAGATCATATTTAATGATTGTTAGAGAATTAATTAATTACGCGTATACAAGTATTTATAATAGTTTGTTACATGGTCAATGATTCAAATAAATAAGAGTGAAGATCTAAGGCAGAGATAAAATATCAAAATGAAACATTTTCATTTCTAAGAAAAACAACAAGTATTAAGGTAAAAGTGACATGGTCACCAAGATGGAAAGAAGATCTAACGGACAAGATAAATTTTTAGCGTACCTAACGCATAAGATTAAGAGGAAAACTCATCTATATTTTGGATTAATTTATAAGAGAGAAAATACAGATACAGAAGAATGAGAAGAAGAACAGAGAGTAATTATTGTTATTATTGTTAAAAGGAGTTATTGAAGAACAGAGAGAAGAGAAGAGAGCACCGAGCATAAATTCAGCTACAACAGAGCATTGCGGAATAATGTTACAATTTGGGAATTGAGGTAACACATATCAGAGCACATAGAGTCTGAACAACATTTATATTTGATGCATTTTTACAAACATTATTAAGTTATTGATACTATTGTATTGAGAGTTTTAAATCCCAATACTAGGTATATCTTAACTGATCTCATAATTGTAAATCCTTTAATAGAGTACATCTATAAGTGTAGAGTTTGTAAAAATACTTTAACTAGGTAGACCTAACAAGTGTTATGTATATACTTTTAATCAGGTAAGCTAAAATTTGTAGCTCTAATCGAGCACCCTTTATACTATAGTTAGTGAAGGTTGTGGGTGTCATCCCCATCGCATTTTATCCTCTAACCAATTATTTACACATTACTAAAATCATGGTGTTATGTGTTCAATTGTTTAATGTTTTGATGTTATGGTTTTATAAGCATTACATTACTTTTATTTCAAAGTTATGAACTTAGTAATCGGCAAGTAGTAGTATATGGTTTAATTAGTAATTGTGGTTAGAAGCTTTTAGTGGTACTGATTCACCCCTCCCCTCTTAGTCTAGACTTTCCATTAGTTATTCCAACATATGCTAGTATAATCCTTGCTCCTTCTAATCTAGCAATAGGTGAAAAAGTTTCACCATAGTCAATTCCTTCTTCTTGTGCATACGCCTTGCAAACTAATCTTTCTTTGTTTCTGATTACATTACCATACACATTCAACTTATTTCTGAAAATCCACTTAGCATCGATTACATTCTTATCTTTTCGTCTCAGTACCAAAGTCCATGTATTATTATTTTGAATTTTATCTATCTCTTCCTTCATTGCTTTCATCCAATCTTCACTTTCTAAAGCATCTTTTACTTTTCTCGGTTCAAGTTTAGATATTAAGCATTTGTTCTCTCTTACCTTACTTCTTGTTAGAAATCCACCAGTCTTATATCCAATGATTTTACTCGGTGAGTGGTGTCTCTTTACTTAATTTTCCAACACAAGTTTGGTAGCCATTAGTATCGCTTCATTTCCATCATTTGGTGTAAGCTCTCTCTACTCATCTTCTTCCTCGATTTGTTCTTTTGGTAGGGTGTCAGGAATCTTGGTTTGTACATAAAAAAATTGTTGATAATCTTCGGGTTCCTTCTTGCTGTCTTCATCATTCTTCTTTGCAAATTCATCAAACCTCACATTTCCACTTTCTACAATTTTGTTAGTATTCTTATTCAAATATTTGTAGGCTTTTCTCTTAGTAGAATATCCCAAAAATATTCCTTCATCTCCTTTAGATTCAAATTTACCATCTCTTACATCTTTAAGAATATAACACCTACTTCCAAATACTTTTAAGTAACTTACATTTGGTTTGTGTCCATACTAGATCTCATAAGGTGTTTTGTTAGTTCCCTTCTTTAGTTGGACTCGGCTAAGTGTATATGAAGAAATGCTGACTGCTTCTCTCTAGAAGGCTTGAGAAATTCCATTCTTAATCATCAGTGTTCTAGAAAAATCCACAAAAGATCTATTTCTCATTTCAGCTATACCATTTTGTTGTGGTGTTATCAATGCAGATATCTGCCTCTTTATACCATGTTCATTGTAGAAGAATGTAAATTCATCATACGTAAACTCTCCACCTCTGTCAGATCTCAGACATTTCATCTATCTCCCTTTTTCTTTTTCAACTCTATCCTTGTACCACTTAAACATTTGAAATGCATCAGATTTTTCTTTTAAAAACATAGCCAACATCATTCTAGAATAATCATCAACAAATAATATGAAGTATCTATCTTCATAGTAGCTCTATATTCTCATGGTACCACATAGGTCGGTGTGTACCAATTCCAATATACCTTGTGTAGTATAGGTTTTTCTTGTAAAGCTTGATTTAATCATCTTACCTACTTGACATCCCTTAAACATTACATTCTTAGGTTTGTCTAGATTCGGTAGAACTCTTACTCTGTTCCTCTTACTCACTTTGATTAAGTTGTCAAAATTAACATGACATAGCCTTTTGTGCCATAGCCATACATATTCTATCTTAGAAAAAAAACAACTCTTTATGGATGTATCAAGGAAGAATAAGTTACCTTTAGATTAACCTCTAGTAGCAATCAAACTTCCCTTCTGATCAAATACTTTAACCTTCTTGTTTTGAAATTCTAGTCGGTGACCTGTATTATTTAATTATGCCACACTCAACAAATTGTATTTCAAGTCTTCAACCCAATAGACATCATCACACTTAGTATTGTTTAGCAAAATTATATGTATGAGTTAATTTTGGCCTTCTAAATCAACCACACACTTCAACATAGTCCTTCTTCACCAGGTGCAAACAAGACTGAATATGAGTTATTCATCCTGCCTGTCTGGGTGATTCGACCTGTTG
>MU225083.1:2773489-2809732 GCA_018584345.1 Thuja plicata | reverse complement strand
TGAATTTAATTAATTAATTAATGGTAATTAATCAATTAAGGTTAATTAATTAATTAAAATTAATTATTTAATTAATTTTGGGAATTTGATTAGATGATTTGGGGAATGAATTTAGAGGAAAATAGATACTTAATTAACGATTAAAAATCCATTAATTAATAAATGAAAAATAGTGTTTTTAATGTAAAGTCGCAAGCCTGTCCATTTTTGGGTGTCTACATTTGCCTCTCTTTGATGTGATGTGACTTGTCATTGTGTGTCAAAGATTCTTTGATTTTGATCTTTCCCTAGCTTGCCCTAGCGATAGTAAGTGTATTTATGCCCCCTCAACAAATTTGAGCAAAAAGTTACAACATGAGCGTTAATTTGTTGAAACTGTAATTTCTAAATTTGGGTAGCTGACTGATTTGGAAAATGCCTTATATTGCCTGTGTAAGTTTTCAGGGACCGAGAAAAAAAATCGGACCTCCTTGTGAAATTAGGGTTTGTGGGGACCCCTATAAATAGCCAAGAGAGCCATTCATTTTTCACATTGCCTTCTTGGAGCTCTTGATTTCCTAGTGAGTTAGTCTTTAGTTTTTTGTGCTTTTCCTCCTATTTTTGTGTGATGGTTGGCCTTCCTGGAGTCACTCACATTTTTGACCGGGTCTGGATGTATCAGAGACTAGTTGGTGCAGGATGTCCGGTGAGTTTTCTTGATTTGCGTGTCATTATCGCCTTTAACTATTGCTTTGAATTTTTTTTTTGAATTTCTATATATGGTGCTTCAATCGTCTATAGTTTTTCCACAATTGTGGTTTGAATGCCGCAATTAATAGTTAAGTGTCGCATTCAATATGTGTACCACACTGTGTTTGTTTGGATATTGCAATTGAGTTTTTTATACCACAATTGATAATGATGTTTTGCAATCACATAAGTGAACCACAGTTTGAAGTGTTTATTGCCACAATCACTTTTTTAGAACTGTCTGCCTAATTTTTTTGTCTGGTATCTGTATATTCTAGCTTCTCTTACTTTTTTGGATGTCTAACACTGATATTTTTTTGATTTATTTCTATGTGCAGTTCACCGGGCAGATTCTGCCCTGTCGAGAGTCGAGACCGGTGGGTCTTGTTTATAGGTTCCAGCCTTCGGAGGATGAGAGGTCAGTACTTAGGGACCTAGGATTGTATTGGATTTTCTATATGCTAGAGATCACGACCAACATGGGTTTGATCTCCACTCTTATAGAGCATTGGTATTCTAAGACATGCACTTCTTGGTTACCCACTAGTGAGTGTACTATTACCTTGGAGGATGTGTACCACATCCTCCAGCTTCTGATCCAGGGTGTGCTTGTTGAGTATGCCACCTGTTCTGGTATTGTTTCTTTGACAAAGCTCTCTGGATTGCCCCGAGATCAGCTTGGGTTGTTTAGTGCTTATGAAATTCCATGGTCCAGATTTGGTTTGGGCCTTGACAGACTGTCCACCTTACTAGGTAGTCTGATTTGTGGCATCTTATGCCCCGATTGTCGGTAGCGTGGATTTTCTGTCAGTTTCAGTACTGTTCTGCAGAGTATGGTCAGGGACCATACTATTTATGCTTGGGGGCCATGTATGCTGGCTCACATGCATTTTTCATATGTTCTATGTGGCTTACCTTAATGGTAAGTCACTCAGGTATGGTGTGACCCTCTTTCAGATATGGGCATGGGAGCACATAGTTGTTTTCCACCCTATTGGTACACGTGCTTTGCCAGCTGATAGGCCTTATGTGTACATGTATGATGGAGCCATTATTTAGACCCATATGGGTCGTTTGATGTATAGGCACCAGCAGCTGGATATGATTCCTTACTTCATATGGAGGCCCTATAGAGATTTCCCTGTGTGGGATGGAGAGGACATCCATCTTCCCTTCTGACATTAGTGGAGATATCTTATTGGACGTGTTACTGACCATGTTCATATGATTGACTTTCACAATACTGACATGGTGTTGTGTCAGTTTGGTGAGTGACAGGATGTGTTTGATTCTTATGCTTACTTTGCTCGTAGGTCGAGGGACTCTGCCATCTGGGGTGGTGTTGTATCACTCAATGTTGCCTGTATTGAGTTTGCAGTGTTACTCCTATGGTATGGACATGGTGATTAGCCACTGTTGATGCAGGTTTGTTGTTTTCTTCACATCTCTTGTTCAGTTTCTTTACTACTCTTATGATCTATCTACTTTATGTGTCATTGTCTTTTATTTGATGTGGTACTGATATTTGAATCTAATCTCTTTGCAGGCACTACTCCCCAGTTTGATGCTCATTGGGCTTAGAATTGACATGTTGCACTCACTGATGTCTCTTTTCCTATTTCTAGGACACTCATGAGGAGGTGTCATCATGTATGATGAGGGAGAGGAGGTCCGGATGGAGGGAGGGATGGTGGTCGTGATGGAGGGAGGGGTGGAGGTTGTGATGGTGGACAGGACGTTTGGAGAGATGGTGGTAGAGGGAGGGGAGATGATGGGGGAGATGATCCCAGTCCAGGGGGTGTGGGTTGTGGAGTGAGGACCAGAGGTGGGGGGAGTGGCGGTCATTCCAGTACTCTGAGGGTTGGCTTGAGTACTATATTAGATGATGAGGAGGTAATGGAGGAGGGGGCACCTCAATTGGTGTAGAGAGTTCACCGGCAGACTGGTGTTGTTTTGGCTCAGAGAGAGGAGGATAGGGTAGTGATTGAGGATGTGGATATTGAGATTGGGGATATAGATGTGGAGGCTTTATATGAGTAGAGTGCAAGGACTAGTTCCTCAACTGGTAGTGGCAGTACTGGTAGCAGTATGAGGGAGAGCTCAGATAGTGATGGTGATGGATTGGGGGACAGGGCTGAGGAGGGAGATATGGATGTGGCCATGGGTGGTATGGAGGTTGATCACTGAGAGCTAGAGTGGCTTATGTAGCAGGTACAAGATCTCCAGTCCAGGCTTGCTTCTGTTGATGCCTGTGCTATAGCATTGGAGGCTTGGGTTACAATGGCCAAGTCTAGAGAGCGACAGGCTCAAGTAGAGGATTGGTCATTTATTGACAGTGTATAGAACACCTCTCACTGAGATGTCCTTGACTGATACTATAGATTTGGGCATGATTCCTAGAGAGAGATCGAGTACTGGAGGCACCATTATGAGGGTGTAGTTCTTGCAAAGTAGAGGGTGCCCAGTTACATAGCTTCCCAGAGATCGAGTAGGGCCCAGCGATCATAGAGAAGTGGTGTTAGAGCTCCTGGTTCATCACAGAGACCAGCTTCTGATATGACACCCCCTTGTCCACTTCCTGGCGAGAGTGGGGGTAGCAAATGTTGATCTTGATGCTTCACATATTATGTATCATGTACCATTTTTGTAGTGATGTTCATCTGATATACTCTAAGTCTGTTATTGTACCTTGACACAATGATATTTATTGATATATGTTGACTAAATTCCTTTGTTCTGACTATTCATTGTACTCAGATATTTTGATTTATATGAGATGCAACTGTTGATTTGATATGATATGCATTGTTTTACTCTATGTGTATGATTCTATATGATGTGGTTTTTAGATGATGAGATGTATATGCAATATGATTCCTATGATGCAAACTTGTTAGATAGATGATTTACTTTTCCTATGATACTGACATGTTTATGCAGGATGGTGGAAATGAAATGCATGTTTATATGAGATTCTTATGGATGCATGTGATTTATGATTTACCATGTATGCAACTATTATATTTTTTTTTTTTTTCCAGTTTTTTTTCATTTTTTGATGCACTTAAATGGAATGAATGCAATATATTATGCACAAAATATCTGAGTAATGCATGTGTTAATTAGAAAGAAGTTAGTTTGGATAGATATTCTCTGGGATTGATCTATTTAGACATGGAATGATAGAAAGGTTTTTTGCTTTTTTGATAGATATGAATTAATAGAAAGGATGAATGTCCCAAGTCGTTGCCCCTGTTTCCAATATTTGTCATCATTGCATCTTTTTTTGTATTTTCCAAAATTCTGAAGAGAGTCCAATGTATCCAGATCACATACCACCTAGATACCACCATGACCTCTTGATAAATGGAAGGATTAGAGAGATTGAATAGAAAGAGAACCTAGTGCACCCAAATATTGACCATCTTGGTTTAGCTATGTTCCCTGTTTGAAAAGAAAGAGAGCCAAAAGCACCCAGATATTGACCATCTAGATACCGCTTTGTCCTTTGAATTTAACTACAAAAAGGATATCAAGATAGAACTCCTATGCACCTAGAGTCCATTTGGATAACACCACAAGCTCTTGATTCCAAAAGGGAAAGCCAAAGAAAACAAGATAGAACTCCTACACCCCTAGAGTCCATCTGAATAGCATCGTGAGCTCTTGATTGAAACATAAAGGGAAAGACCATAGAAACCAAGATAGAACTCCAACACACTCAGAGTCCATCTGAATAGTGTTGTGAGCTCTTGATTCTATAAACCAAACAAGAAAATAAAAGAGAAGGAATGTCCAATCCTTTCCCAGGGTTAAGCTCAGATCGTAGAATTGAGTGGCTGCCAAATAAGTGATAGTGCCTATTGTATTTATCCTAAATCATCATGGCCCCGAAATTGAAGTGAACATTCAACAGAGAAAAATCAAAGAAAATAAGTCATGATCTATCATAGCTACTCTCCTCACATGGTGGATCCTGGAGTAGCGTAAGAACATAACCAAAAAATATAGACTGACATCTGACTAACTGACTGACCTAGCCAACATTTTTGGATGGTTCCTTGATGCAGTTGGATTCTCTTGATTGGCTTGACTCTTTGGATAGGCTTGATTGGCTTGATTCCTTAAGTGTGTCTGGTTTCAGTAATAGATTACTCATATAAGACTAACCTGTCTGGTTTGAGTGTATCCATCACTATGTAAGATGATTGATATGATTTTATTGATTTATTGTGATCATGTTGGCAGTTGATCAAGTTGTGTCAGATGGGCCCCATGTTGGTTCGCAAAGCTCGTGATTGTGACAATTTGATATTTTGGCTTGGTCGCCAGTTGCTTGCTGATTGATTTGATAGATTGATAAAGCTGTGTCAGATGAGCCCAATGCTAATTTTAAAAGCTCATGATTATGACATTGATTGACTGGGCCTGATCGCCCTTTTCTCTTCTGATAACCAAGTTGGTTTTATTGCTTGGGATTTTGGAATTTTTTGAATTTTTTTGATGAAGATTGATTTTCCTCTTGATTTTTTGATCTTTTTAGGATTTTTTGATAATTTTTTTGATATTTTTAGGGATTTTTTATGGCCATTTTGAATCGTCCCCTAGTCTGGTGGACCAGTATTAACCATAGGTAAGTGCTTGGTGCTCAAAGGGGAGTGTTCTTCTAGATATGCTTGGGTAGTCAGTTCTCACATTTGAAATGTGCTCAAGATTTTGGAGTTCATTGATGGTGAAGATGGATTTGAAGACTTGGTGCCTATTTGCTAGGTTTTCACCAAGGTACCTGCTCAATAGCACCCATTTTCTAGGTTTTCACTTTACTTTACTTTTTTTCTTTTCTTTTTCTTTTCTTTTTTATTGTCACCAAGGCACCTGTTTGCCAGGTTTTCACTAAGGTAACTTTTGTATTTTTTGATTTTTTTGGTATTTTTGGATATGTAGATAGGTGCCTTAACCATAGAAACCTCAAGGGTAAAACCTCTTGAGATGCATGCTATTTATCTATCTAGGGAGCTGATCTCCTTTTGGTGTTGCTAGTATGTATGCCCCACTCTAGGTAGAGCTGACAATGACAAATGGTCTAGCCAGTTAGGCTCAAACTTTCTGGGTTTGACTTGCTCTGCTTGGTTCTTTTGATTTTCCATGAGGAAGAGGTCTCTTACCTCAAATGTTTGTGACCTCACCTTCTTATGATAGTTCCTTCTAAGGTGATTTTGATAGCCTTGTAAGTGGTCAAAGGCATGTTGTCTTCTTTCATCTAGTAACTCTAGTTCACTAAGCCTTGCCACTCTATAATCAGGTTCTTCAAAGATATCCTTAGGAATGGGATTTCCACTTTGAGGGGTAATACTACCTTTGATCCATAGACTAGGGAGAAAGGAGTGGCTCTTGTAGGTGTTCTCACACTAGTTATGTATGCCCATAATGTGGGACTTAGCTGTAAATGCTAGTCTTGTCCTGATTTGTTCACTGTTTTCTTCAAGATTTTCAAAAAAAAATTGTTTGTAGCTTCATCTTGGTCGTTCCCTTGAGGATAATAAAATGAGGAAAACCCTTGTTTGATATGGAACTATTTGCATAGCTCTTCAACATCCTTGTTCTGGAAATGTGTACCATGATCTATTAGGATAGTTTGAGGAATCCCGTATCGATAGATGATGTGGTTAAGTATAAACATTGATATCTTCTTTCTGGTAATGTATGTGAGGGGAATTGCTTCCACCCACTTGGTGAAGTACTCTTTTTCTACTATGATGTATTTGTGTCCATTTGCTGAAGAAGGTGCAATTTTTCCCACTAGGTCAAATCCCCACATGGAAAATGGCAATGGTGATGTGATAGGATTTAGTTCTTGGGATGGTGCATGGATGAGGTCTCCATGAATCTGATACTTTCTACACCTTTGTACATGTTTGTGTGCATCTGTCTCTATTGTTGGCCAATAGTACCCCATGCGGATGATCTTCTTAGCTAATTTTTTGCCACCTTTGTGGGTTCCACATATTCCTTCATGTACCTCATACAAAGCTCTCTGGGATTCCGTGGAAGTGAGACATCGTAGTACCATTATGTCTAGACTTCGTCTATATAAAGTATTTGAGAGGATAGTATACCTAGAGGCTTGGTGGATGAGGGACTTTCTCTAGTTTCTAGACAAGTTGGGAGGTAAGACACTATTTTGGAGGTAGTTATAGACATCTTGGTACCATGGGCTTTCAGGATCAACAAGCACACATGTTGTTTCTATGATGGATGCTTGATGTGATGGCACCAATAGTTGCTCTACTAGAAACTGGAATCTTGTTTCATTGCCTGGCATATCAATCAATGATGCTATGGTATCCATCGCATCTGAAGCTTTGTTCTATGCTTGTGGGACTTGCTTGAAGAAGATGTAATGGAACTTAGTACGTAATGTTTCCATCTGTTCTCTGTATGGTATTAGCTTCTTGTCTTTGGTTGTATAATCATTGTTGACTTGGCTGATGACCAACTATGAATCTCCAAAGACCTTAAGGTTCTTAATTCTCCACTGAATTGCTATCTTTAAACCGATGACCATTGTTTCATATTCTTCTTTGTTTTTTGTGCATGGGAAGTTGAGTCTGAAAGAATTTGGAATTGTATCATGATCTAGAGTGATAAGAACTATCCCTACCCCCACACCATGGTTCATGTACGACCCATCAAAATAGAGTTCCCATACCTCAATTGTTGGTTGTAATGTCATAATATATTCATCAGGAAAGTCAGAAATAATAGGTTGATGGTCCTGAATGGGTGCCTCTTCTAGTTGATCCCTGATCACTTTCCCTTTGATGGTCTTTCTATCTACATGCTCAGTGTCAAACTCACTTAAGATCATTACCCACTTCGCAAGTCATCTGGTGAGCATTGATTTCCTTAGAAGGTATTTTAAAGGATCAACATGTGTGATCAACTTTGTTTGGTGACTCAACATATAATGTATCAACTTCTGGAAAGCAAAGACAACTGCAAGGCATGACTTTTCAATTAGCATATAGTTGAGTTCATATCCTACCAATGTTCTTCTTAGATAGTAGATGGCCCTTTCTTTACCTAAATCATCATGTTGTGCCAAGAGTACACCTAATGTTGACTCCATTGCTGAGATATACAGAAGCAATGGTCTACCTTGGACTGGTGGCACCAATATAGGAGACTTGAGGATGTAGTTCTTGAATATTTGGAATGCTTATTCACATTGCTCTGTTCGTATGAATTTGATGTCTTTGTGTGGTAGATGTTCAAATGGGTTGCACTTGTCTACTAGTTGAGCTATGAAGTGTTTGATTGATTGGAGCCTTCCTTGTAACCCTCTTAGTTGCCTCAGGTTTGATGGTGGAGGCATGTCCAATATGGCTTTTACTTTCTCTGGGTCTACTTTGATGCCTCTATGTGACACTATGAACCCCAATAGCTTTCTTGCTGTAACACTAAATACACATTTCTTAGGGTTTAGACAGACCTTGAATTATTGCATTATATCAAATATTGGTCCCAATACTTGTAGATGATCCTTGCGAAGCATTGACTTGGCTAGTATGTCATCCACATATTCTTCCATTGTTTATGGATGAGATCATGAAATATAGTTGTTATATCCCTTTGATATGTCGCGCTAGCATTCTTGAGACCAAATGACATGATGTTCCAATAGTAACTGCCCCAAGGACATGTGAAAGCTATTTTATGTTGGTCCTCTGGTGCAATCCTTATCTGATTATACCCTGAAAAGCCATCCATGAGTGACAACATTTGATGTCCAGCGGTTAGATCTACTATCATATCAATGTTGGGTAAAGGAAATTCATCCTTGGGACAGGCTATGTTGAGATCTCTAAAGTCTGTGCAAATCCATATCTGACCACTATGCTTTGTAACTTGTACCAAGTTAGATATCTAGTCTACGTATGGTATAGGTCTTATGAACTTAGCATCTAGGAGCTTCTTCAATTCTACCTTGACTAGTAATGCAACATGGGAATGCATCTTTCTTAGCTTCTTCTTGATAGGTTTTGAATTGGGTAGCAACTGGAGATGGTGTAGTACTAGCTCTAGATCTAACCCTGGCATATTCGAGTAGGACCATGCAAAATTGATCATCCTTGCCTTGAATAAATTGATGAACTATTCTCTCTCCTCTGGGGTGAGTGATTTTTCCAAGTATATGTTCTTTGGGTTCTTGTCATCTCCCAAATTGACTTCCTCTATTTCTTTTGCTAATAATGCCAATTTCTCCTCTATCAAGGGGAGGAGTTCCTTCTTTCGATCTTCTAGTGCCTCAGTGAGGTTTTCGCTAGAAGATACATCTTGTTTTAGCTTTTTATAATTCTTTTGTTCTTTTTTCTTTTGTGGAATAGAAAGAGGAGCTGCCTCCCCAAAATATGCCACTCTTTTGAGTCAATGGAGAAGCCTGCCTTGTGGTCTCCTGATGGAATGCCGTCCCTAAGTCCCATGAAATCAGAAATAGCTTCATCATTCTCAAAGAAATCTAAATTAGGGGGTCCTTGTTGATCCTACTCTATTAGCTTAGGATGTACAAGATAGATACTTTTGTGGTTGTTTGACTCTAGTTGGTTGAGAGGGACTATGGATATGGTTCCTACAAAACTAGACTATAATGTGGATGCACCACTGGAAGAATGATAAATGACATGCTTATCTATGCAGGGTTGTTCGGCGATGGACAATTGGTCAAATAAGTCTTCTAGGTTTATGATAGTGTCTGACCGAGGGGAATAATCTGGGATCAACAGATCAGAGTAGTGAGGGGATCTCCACTCATACTTGTGGGAGTCATTCTCAATAGAACTCTCTTCAGATGTCTCACTTCCTTTGTTATCATCGATTTCTATGTGGAGGTCTATTCAGGTTTTTGTGGTTCCCTCTTCAGCGGGAAACAACTATGCTAATATGTTGCTTATCAAGACATGTTTTGTGTTGTGCCCCTAGTGCATCTCTGCTATTTATTCCTGATCGACTTGGATGTCTTAGATCACAAGACCAGTTCTTTGTTGTCCATAGCCCAAGCCTCTCTTGTTTCTCTGGGTTGGTGGGAGAGATAATTCCATTAAGCTTTGTTGCCTTGCCCCCAGACTAGTTGTACCATCATACAAAAATCTTTGTAACATTATTTAACCATTACCATAGTTTGACAGAGGTAGGGGTGGTTGGATTGTCTTTGGTGGGTCTTGGTATAACAATGTACTGATGTCTTGTTCAAATGGATTTTCTTCTGCTATGTCTCCCCATCAAACAAAGGTTGTGGGTAGACATCTGAATAAAATAGGTTGCAGAGTTTCTATTATTGTAACTGGTTGTGGCACGCCATAAGTTCTCAGGCTCTGAGGCATGTGCGTGATGGTGAAAGCCTCTTCATATCTGTACTCACCACAGCCTTTGTTAGTGATGGATATTTTGCCTTCTTTCCATGTGATATCCTTAGGATTTGAATCTAAAGAGGAGGGGATACTTGTGTTTTGGTTAATGGCTATCTTTCCTATTGTCCATGTGACATATTTAGGATTTGAATCTGAAGAGGATGGGATGCTTTCATCTTGGTTTGAGGGTACCTGGTTATCAGTGCTAATTTGGAAAACATTACATTATTGGAAAGGATTGGGATCTCCCTCTATGATTATTTCCTCTCCCTGGTGTGGGAACTTGATGCATTGATGGTATGTTGATGGTACGGCTTGCATTTCATGTATCCTGGGTCTCCCTAGCAACATGTTGTATTCCAACTTAAGATCTAGGATCTGGAAGGGTGTGTTTTTTACCACTAGACCGATACAGACATGTAGAATGATAATACCTTTAGAGGATCTTTCCTCTTCATCATAAGCTCTGATATTTATCCTCCTTGTGGCATCAATGCTTTATTCTGAATAGCCTAGCTGCTTGATTAACTTTAGAGTATAGATGTTTAACCTAGCTCCACCATCAATAAGGACTCTACAGATAGCGCTTTTTTGGACCTGAACCAGCAAGTGCAGAGGTTCATTGTGTAGGGGTTTATGCTATGGCACATCATGGTCTATGAATTTGGCATGTTTATTAGCAGATATATGATTAACCATCATTTGGAGTGATGTTTGGAAAAAACCTACATAATTGCCTAATCGATTTAGGAGCCTCAGGAAACATTATGCCCCTATCAATTTGTCAGAAGTTGGGGATGGTGCCCCAAGTAACAAATTGGGTGGTCATACAATTGGACAAAACTAAGGTCAAAGTAATTGGTGTACTCAAAGACATGCACATTCAACTAGTCACAGATCCTAGGATACAAGAGCGCATTGATATACACATAGTGGACATACCTGAGACTTATGGGATGCTGATGAGTTGAGAATGTACCAAGTGCTTGAGAGGGTGGCTCTCTACAAATTTCACCCAGCTCTGGCTACCATGGAGAGGTTTGAACAACCAGATCAAGATAGATGTTGAGCCTAAACTGAAAAGGATGATCACCAAATACAATGCCCCAAATGAAGTGTTGTTCACCCAAACTGATTTGGGCACTTATCGAATGGATGATGTTTTTATGTTCCAGATTTGAGAGGGTGAAGAGTCAGACCATAGTCCCATCCAAGGTCTCCTTGGGCTAAAAATTGGTGATGAAATTTTCAAAAGTTTCATCAACAGCACAACAGCCAGCCTATGACATCTGGGTCAGGACATAGATCCTAATATCTTGTTACTACCTGGATATTGCCGATTACATTGGGCTAGTCATTCAAAGTTTACATGCCCCAGTTCTCAAGAAGCCCTGTCATGAGTGTTGGCTCAAATTGCCCAGCCAAATAAGCTACCAGAAGCACTAACAATAAAAGAAGATGTACTTGGGATAAAATACAAGAACAATGTCACTCCAGATATGGATAGCCCAGTCCTTGCAAACAATTCACCTCAAAATCAAGATAGTGGGTTAGACTCTAAAGATAGAAGCCCTGTCCTAAATATGCTTAGTGCCTGGAGTACCTTGGATGACAGAGCATGTCCCCCTTACAAGAGAATGCTGGAAGACAAAGCTGATGAAGACAACAAACTCCCCAAACCTAGGCATACTCAATATGTAGGAGAATTAACTTCTTCTGATAGCGATGGAGAGAGGAGCCGAAAACCAAGGACCAAGGGTTTCTTTAAGAAAAGCACAACCAAACAAAACCCTACTAAACCACCTCAGATATGGAAACTGTGCTTCACTGGTTCCAAATGCAAAAAAGGAGCAGGTGTGGGAATCAAATTGATAAATCCAGGAGGTAAGTCTTTCTATGCTGCTTATAGATTATAGTTTCTTTGTACTAACAATGTTGTAGAATATCAAGTGTTGGTTCGCAGACTCCTCCTAGCTCACGAGAAGGGAATCAAAATCTTGACGGTGGAAGGAGACTCACAATTGGTTGTCAAGAAGATCCGTAGCTAGTATAATTGCAATGATAAGAGGCTCTCAGCCTACCAAAATAGGGCATGGGATCTGATCAATGACTTTGACAGTTTCAACATCAAAACCATCCTGAGAAGAAAGAATATTGTTGCTGACGCATTGGCTATCTCAGCCAGTTCACTACATCCAATGGAGAAATCCAAACTAAAGAAATTCTTAGTTGAACTTGTTGCAGCCCCGACCATTCTAGATAATATCACTAACTTTCAAGTCTTCCAAGATGATCAACATATCTTAGAGTTTATCATGTGTGTCAGCGTGTTTGAAAAGAAGATCATAGACGAGGAGAAGGAAGGTGAGGAAATAGTTGAACCTGAAGAGCTTGATGATCATGACATCATAAACCTAAAGACCAATGCCATACCCAAGGGAACGGTAGAGCTAGAGAGGATTTTTGATAGTGATAAGACTACTATATGAAGACACCCCGTCATAACACCTGATGGTAAAGAATGTGACACCTACAACCTAGGCATGGAAGAAGTACCAAGAGAAGTCCACATCAGAAAGGTGGGAACCAAGGAAGAAAAAGAGAAAATGGTCTAGCTTCTCATTGAATATCAAGATGTCATAGCATGGAGTTAAGAACAATTAAAGACATATGACACCTCAGTCATAGTGCACAACATCCCTTTGAAGCCAGATTCTAAGCCTTTTAGACAATGACAAAGACCCGTGAATCCCACTATGGAGCCCTTAATCCAAAATGAAGTCTAAAAGTTGCTTGATGTTAGGATCATCTTCCCAATTCGACATTCTACATGGGTTGCAATCCTAGTACCTGTGAGAAAGAAGACTAGAGAGATCAGGCTATGCATAGACTTCCAGAACCTCAACAAGTCCTCTCAAAAGGATAATTATCCACTCCCATCTCTAGATGAAGTGTTGTAGAAGGTTAATGGATCTCAAATGATGTCATTCCTGGATGGCTACTCTAGGTACAATCAGGTGATGGTACAGGAAGAGGACAGGTTGAAAATAGCATTCACCACTAAATGGGGAACTTTTGCCTACTGACGAATTCCTTTCAGGCTTATTAACGCTTGAGCCACCTTTTAGAGAGCAATGGACATAGCTTTAAAAGGATTAGTTGGGAGGTGCATTATCATTTACATGGATGATCTCACAGTCTACTCAAAACTAAGAACTAACCACATAAATGACCTCAGGAAATGCCTTCAGAGGTGCAGAGAATTCGGGATCTCCCTCGATCCCAAGAAATGCATGTTTGGGGTAACTAAAGGGAAGCTCTTGGGACATATCATCTCCGAAAAGTGGATATCCATTGACCCTGAAAGGGTGGAGGCAATCCTAAAGTTGACACCACCTCATAGCCACAAGGAACTAAAATCTTTCTTTGGGAAGATCAACTTCGTCAAAAAATTCATCAGTGGCTTCACAGAAATAGTAAAACCATTGAATGACATGCTCAAGAAAGACACCAAGATTGAATGGACTCTCCTAGCGAAGAAGTATTTCAAAGAGATTAAGAATGCCATTGCCATGACACCAATCCTAGCTAGTCTTGACTACACCATCCCTTTCAAAGTTTACTCTTTCACGTCAGAACACTCATGCGCAGGCATCCTCACGCAGAAGAAGAATAGTGAAGATGAAAGGCCCATTGCCTTTATGAGTTTCCCTTTCAAAGATGTTGAGCTCAGATACCCAAACCTAGATAAGTAGGAATTTTATCTGGTCAAGGTGGTGAAGAAATTTATACATTATATTTTAAGGATTAAAGTCATTGGGATAGTTCCAAATGCAGTAGTTAAATCCCTCCTGATGCAGAATGAGCTAGGAGAATGGAGAGGAAAATGGATGGCAATCCTCCAAGTGTTTGACCTAGAGATACAATCGATGAAGTTGGTAAGAGGCCAGGGCCTGATGAAGCTCATCTCTAAGTTTGAAGAAGGTCTAGTCTACCAGACGTACACCGATCAAGGTGTGATCACTGATGTATGGTACCAAGACATAGTGTACTATTTGTTACAGAATCACTGCCGTAGAGAAATAAATGGTTCCTAGAGAAGAGCTTTAAAAATCAAAAGCAGCTCTTACGTGCTAAAAATTGGAAAAATTTACAAACACAATTACGAGGGTTTGTACTTAAGATGCTTGGATAGAATGGGGGCGAAACAAATCCTGGTGGAATTTCATGACAAATACAGAATGGGACATGGATCGGTGGAGGACACTGCTCACCAAATCCAGAGGGAAAGATATTTTTGGCCTACAATATTTAAAGATACTAGCGAGCACATGAGATCTTGCCAAACTAGTGCAACTCGAGAGAGAAACCCAATGATGCCCCTACAACCAGTCTATGAGGTACACCTGTTTGCCCAATGTGGTTTAGATTTTGTTGGAGTGATTAACCCCCTTCATCTCTAGGACATAAGTTTATTTTGACAGCCACCGACTATTGCACATGCTGGGAAAAAGTGCAAACATTAAAGAATTTTACTATAGAGGTCGTGACCAAATTCATGGAGGAGTGCATCATAACTAGGTTTGGGATGTCATTCTATCTAGTATGTGACAATGCCCCCTCTTTCTCCTTTTCCTCACTCACACAATGGGCCTTTGAAAACTAGGTAATCCTCAAATTCTCTTCAAATTACTATCCGCAAGGCAATGGTATAGTAGAGTCTACAAAGAAAATCTGACAACAGTGATCAAACACCTCCTAGACGAAAACCCTAGGGACTAGCACACGCAACTCAAATATGCTTTGTGGAATGATCACATAAGTATCAAGAATACACTGGGGATGTCTCCATATCAACTAGTGTATGACTTGCAACCAGTCTTTCCTATGAACCTAAAGATCCCAATTCTAAGATTCATGGACCAATATGTAGGGGAGGAAGATCGGGTACAAGTTAGACTCATGAATCTCCTAAACCTAGAGGAGATACAAAATTTACCCCTAGAAAATGTATCAAAGCATCAGGATGTAGTCAAAAGGTGGTTTGATAAGAGAGATACCATCAAGGCCTTTAGGATCTCTAACCTTGTCCTCTTGTGGGATAAGGTGAATGAAAATCCAGGTAGCCACACCAAGTTCCAAAGACTGTTGACAAGCCCTTACCAAATATTAGAGATCCTCGGCGAGAACACTTTTAGGATCAGCACATTGGAGAGAGAGTTGACCCCATATCCTATCAATGGGAAATTCCTCAAAAATTACTTTGGATCCTAAGTGGGACCGTCTTTCATCCCTTGTAGCATAGTCACTTTTGCTTTTTTTTCTTGTCGTCCTCACCATCAGTCTTTCCTTTCGTTTGTGTTTGTTCTTTTCTTTTTGTCGGGCCTCATTTTGTTGCTTTGGGTCAATTTTTTTTGGATCTAGTCCAAGGTGGTCCACAAAAGGAGAAAAGGTATTTCTTAGTCAAATTTCTCCAAGGATATGTGCAGCATAGAAGAACCTTCCCAAAAGACAAAGTAGTGATGATTATCATTGACATACAAGAAGGATTTCAAAGTTTGGTCATCCTGATCACAGGACACATTGAGATACAACACTCAAGGGTGTTGGTTTCTAGGGAATTTGATAGTTGTAGCTAGCCTGAGTGCATAGGTTTGGGTACCCACCGATCCTAGAACCCAAGTTTGAAATTAATGCAAAGGCAATAACTAAAGAAAGGAGAGCCGAAAATGAAAGTAAAAGAAACACTCAAAAGAAAAGTGCCCCAAAGAGGTCATGAGTGTAAAATTATAGGCAAAACTACCTATTCATTGCTTAGATTAGATCAAATACAAAGAAAAAATGGTTATGGACCTGAATGCATGGAACACACTAACATCCAAGGCTTGATACATCTCCAAGCAAGCAGAAGGACTAAAATGATTGTCCAAAAGACTGAGCTCTCAAAAAAAAGAAAGAAAGCTATATCCTAGCAGGTAGAACAGACTTGTGTGATTATGACAACCTCTACTAGGGCTATGAATGCCTAACCAATAGTAGAGAAAGGATATACTTGGAACTCGGGGAAAACTTTGTCAGGGCTATGAATGCCTGACTAGCAGCAAAGCTCTTTCTGGGAAGCCCTAGTCTATTTGGCGAAGGTTGGGAATAGTTGGAAAGCATCTTGGTTATCAAAACCAAGGGTCAAGATATAAACACACATGAACACACACAGGGAAACTAGAAAAAGAGCCTTAGATTGGAGGTCATTGAAGAATTATCAACTCCACCACCTCTTGGTTATGTTCTACTACAAAGATACTTTCTGGAAGAGTATTGTTGATAAAGAAATGCCTTGGTCATTCCTCCTTTTGTCAGGGCTATTTGTTGTGGTTCCACAACACACACCCCATTTTTTGGTCCTCTAACCACGGGGACCCCCCTTTTTGTCTTTTTGCTTTAGGTCATGTATGCCCCTTGTGTAAAATCCAGTCAGCCCTCGAGGAAATTTGCCTAAACCAAGTCAAAGCAAGGAAGAGAGCCTTTTTTTGGCCTTTCAACCCTTTCATCCTTTCAAAGGAATTAGGTACTCTGAAATTCCAAAATGGCCAAAAGGCTTAAAACCCAACCCTTTCGATGTTTTCAGCCTCCAAAAACCTCAAAAGGCCGAAGGCACTTTTCTCTTCTAAAATTTTTGATCTTTCGGAGTCCGAAAGGCTTGAAATGGCTGACATCAGTCTGTAGGTTATGAATAGGAGAGGCCTTCAAAATTAAATTCACTTTTCATTTTTTTCCTTCTTCATGCGATTTTGTCTTCTCCTCCTCATCAACTTCTTGCATTTTCAAGTCATCTAGTTTTCCTCCCACTCCTAGTTCTTTCGAGGTAGGTTCTTCTTGCCTGCCTTCATTTTGTGTTTTTAGGTCTCTGTCTAGGGTTTTTTTTTTCTCCTAGTGCCTATCCAGCCTAGGGTACCTTGTTTCTTTGTGTCGTTGGGCCTTTGTGCCTTTATGTTTTGACAGGGACGTCCCTCCTTATCGGGCCTAGGGTTTTCTAGTCTCCTTTTTGACTTAGGGTTTAGTTTTTTTTGTTGCGTCAGTCATGGCCCTTGCCACAAGTTTTTGGCCTTCAAAAAGCCGAAATTAGATCTCCAAAATTTCACTAAGTGTCATTTCAGACTTGTCGGCCTTTCGAACCTCTGAAAGGTCCAAAAGATTAAAAGGTCCAAAAAGCCAAAAGAATCCTTCCTGTAACATTTTAGTTTAGCCTTTCAGGGTTCCTCAACATTTTCAGACTTTCAGCATCCACAAATACACACTTCATAGTTTCAGATCCTGAAAGGTCCGACAAACCTTGTTCTTCAAATAACTTCTTTTTTTGCAGGCCTGAAAGTGTGAAAATTTGCACTTAGATGTTTAAATAGCTCTCTTTCTTTCTTTCCTATTTTAAATTGTTTTTCTTGTTCAATTAGCTAATGATTACTTGTTTTTATTATAGGAATGACTGAACCAATGACAACCTCTCTGATGAAGTATCAATACAAAGGGAATCCCATGATTTCTAAAGTGGGGAACAAGCATAGTGAGATAACGGATACCGACATCAACAACGTAGACTAGAATGAGTTCCTGACTGAGTGTTCTCAGCTAGCAAATAGATCTAATGACTACACCACATTGGTCCTATGTGTTTAGTAAACGCAGCTGCACACCTAGTGGCTATCTCATCTTTAGAGCTGATCATCACCCTGGCTCACCACTATGACTCAGATAAAAGGGTGGTTGTAAACACAAAGGGTCAGGTGGTACTAGATATAAGGTTGGATGTCATTGAGTATTCTTTCCACCTTTACAAGGGCATAGACAAGTTCTATGACTTCCATATTGGAAAAGGGAACAAGTGGTTCGGCAATGAGAGTAGGCAATAAATGAGATGATGAACAATGAGTACCTCAAGAAACCTCTTCTGAAGAACAAGTTGGACAAGATAGACCTTCGAAGAGGCTATATGAAAGATGACATCCAAGCAGCCATAACATTGATAAGTCAGGTGTATGGGTTACCTCAATCCATTCAACTCGAGTACTAGATGATCCTATTGATAGAAAGGATCCAGGAATGAAAGGAAAGATTTGACTGGGGCACTATTATTAGTGACAATTTGGACGAGCAATTGACAACAGTAAAACATAATCCTAAGTTCTACATGAGCACCTACATGGTTTACTTACTAGTAGCATGGACAGATTATCTAGGCCTTACCAAGAAGGGGAGTCTAAATGATCTAAATGTGTGGCCCCACATTGTATACCCACAGTTGATAAAAAGGGTGAACATGTCAGAGGATTCCCCTGACTATAGGATATTAGCGATGCATTCATATTCGTAATCATCTGATCTATTGAAGGTGACTTTGCTAAGAGGATGTTAGAGGAGGCTGCTACTAAAGTAAGGGCCATTGGGGCCTATTTTATCCAATTCAAGACTTTCACATACATTCAGATAGCTGGGTCAACCTT
The DNA here is from genome assembly GCA_018584345.1 of Thuja plicata. NCBI lineage: Eukaryota > Viridiplantae > Streptophyta > Pinopsida > Cupressales > Cupressaceae > Thuja > Thuja plicata. The sequence goes on along the minus strand of MU225083.1, from coordinate 2,791,101 downwards.
GCAACTAAATAATTTGCCTAGGTATCCATCTAATTGGATAATTATACTAGAGATGGCTAGCCATCTCGCAGATGCATACGAGCATATAAAACATAAAAAGAAGCACTGTTGGGACTTTCCCATCTCTTTGGGACCATACGCACTGTAAGACATGAAAGTTTGTGAATCCTTGGCTTTTGAATCAGATGATTGTCCCTTGCAGCTCTATGAAATAGTGCGAGCCCATTTTGACCCCATAGGTACTTACAACCACATTATTGGCAAATTCTACATACACGAGCCACACTTGGAAGATCATTAGATAAACTGCATAGACAATCATGAGGTTAGGATCTACGAATATTGCAGAATGAACCTCACTCTGGCAAAAGAGGTATTAAAGGTTCCTATCTCCTCAAAGGTTTGGGAATGTGATTCAAACGAGGTCTTAGATAACATTTACACAAAAGAAAATATATATGACTGACCACTCATGAACACAGAGGTGGACAAGGATGAAAATGATGACATGGACTTCCAAGCAAGGCATGTGATATATACCACAACAACTTGGATCAAGAAGCCACACAAAATGAGTACAATTCTAGTAAAACTATTGATGGAGCCCTCAAGGAAAGTAGAAAAATAGCGAGGGGAGAAGTCCACAATTCCTAAGTATAAGAAAGATCCCCCTAAGAAGCCAAGAATTTTGTATGGTCATGAACAACCAGTTGAGTATGGCTCTAATCCTAGGCCCAAGAAATCAAGAATGATAGGCCAGATTGACCCACCAGCAGGGTCATCACAACCGCTATCAGGTGAAGGCCCATCTACCTCTGGCCAATCTCCTCCCACCACTGAGAAGGGAAAGAAAACATATAAGAGGAAGAAGAGTTCTGAATCTCCATGATTAGAAATAGTACAAGAAGAGTCTAAGGAAGTAGAAGAAGACGAGCCCCTAGTCTGAAGGATGAGATTGCAAAAAAGGAGAGAAAAGGAGGTTACCAAGAAACATAAAGAAGATCCTAAAGAGAAAGATAATCCTTTGGATGCCTTAGGATCTGATGAATTTATGATTTCTGGTTTTGAAGGACTTGAAGGCTATTCATATCATGGCCAGGATGTAGACACTATAGCACCATTGCTTATTCAGCCCTAGGTGACCCTCACTCCACCACCGATCTAGTTCACCAATCCTTCAGTGGATGTCCTTGCTTTATAAGTGAGCTTTAGTTCCACTCAAGGGCCTAAGATTCAGGATAGTGGGATAGCCCGAGTCACTACTATGGATAATATAGTAGGGGAAGTACCTATTTCCACTCCACCACCTCATATCCCTACTCCACCAACTTCTCTACCACCTCCAATTCCTACTCCACTGCCATTAATTCCAACCCCAACACCTACTCCTACACCAAATCTACCCCCCTCTACTACTACCATTCTCTCATCTCCCACTGCAGTCATACCAATACTTACTCCATCAACATCAATCCCTTCACCATGATCCACCCAGGTTTCCAAAGAAGCAGTAAGGATGGAAGATACATCACCTTTCCAGACCATGCTGGAGGCCATGATCGGTCTTAGGTTAGAAGTGCTAATTGAATCTTCAGAAAACAAAGGCCCAGACAAAGAAGGAGAAAATATGGTAACTAAACGAGATGAGGTGGACTGAACCACCTCACAATAGGTGTGTAATAATCATGCTCAAGGCCTTTCTTAGGAATGGTTCATTCAATCTAAGGACTATTTTTCCCGTTATGAGGTGTATTTAACTTGTCAACCTAGGGACATATACTTGAAATGGTTGGCACGATATGTGCACTAGGTTCCTTAAGGAGTCATTCTGCTTATGCTGCAGGAAGGTAAAAAATGCATAAAAGAAACCTACACTAGTGCTGCAGGAAAATAATACATTTATCTCCTTATTGAAATGAATGCTAGAAATTTCTAATTCTACTTAAACCTATACTTTCAGCCTAGAACATCCATTATAACTATTCTTGCAGATGCTGCAGGAACACTCACAAGGTATGATGTTGCAGGAAGAAATGGTAACTTCTATCTGAAATACTAGAAATGTTGTAAACAAAATCTATTCTATTCTAACATGATCCACCTCCCAAGTGGGCCCCCTTGGTCAACTTCTACTAATCTATTAAGACAGAATATAAACCAAGAACTATTTCATTGTATTTCAAAAACTCATTACATAGAAACAAGACATGGAACTAGAAATCGATTGCTGTGAAAATAAAACAGTATTCTTCCAAAAACCTTTTCTCTGATTTCTATCTAACTTCAAACTATCAGTCCAATCCCTATATATAGGGGACTGAACATTATTACAAAATAGAAAGGAAAACCATCTTACTAAAAACATGCCAGAGAAGAATATGGAAATACAATAGCCCGCGGTGTGGGTAATGAAACTCAGATGACCAATTCAACATACTAAAGTGTAGAGGGAATATAGGCACACTACATCCCTACATTCTAGAATAATGGCTCCATTGTAGCAGTTGTGTTTCCTGGTGCTGTAACAATCACTCTCACCTTAGCTGGTCCTCAACGGTCTTTCTTGAATACTGTCGACCACTCTCCAGCCGCTTTCTCTCCTATCAAGTTAGTTATGATGCAGAGATATTCATGCAACAAACTTAATCAAATTAAATATCCAGATGTTAGAACATATATTCTGATGGTTTTATGAAATACTGCATTATATGTATAATATTAGCAAAGTATGTCAAAAACATCTACCCATGGTTTAACAGTTCTATCTGGACTTTTATCACAAGTTTTGACTAGCTAGGCTCTCAAATGTTTTGTCAAAAACTAGAACAAAGTATTTTAAAGTTATACAAAATAAAGGCATAATTTGGCCTTATCATCTGCCCCTTGGTTAATCAAATGCTTGTCCTCAAGCATTGCACCTTCTAGCAATTGACCTATAGTCACCAACTTCAGTTCTTCCTCGCCTCTGGCTCTTAAAGGAGTACTAGAATCCCCTCATTCTTTCCCAAACTTCCCTTCTGTGATCTTCCTGCAGCCTATCAAGTTTGGTAGCATTGATATCATACAAAGGCCACAGGAGCATGGGCAATTGCATTGTGAGTGGACACCAGAGCTCCTGTCCTATTTTCCTACCAAGTGCTATGTGTTTTGGTTTTTGATGAATAGCTTCTTCAAGGTTAATGGGGCTGTGTGGTTTTGATCTTTTGAATACCTCTGATAATCTACCCCATCTACTTTTGGCACCGGTTAAGGCTCTTTGGAAGACAAAATAGGACATACTATCATATTCTGCATACACATCTGCTCTGAGTTTAAAATTTTTATCCCTGATTTCCTTCTTGACATTCCCATATGTCAGTCTAAACCAATCCCTTAGGAATACTTCTGGTTGACTGCTTTCTGCTCTTAATGGCAGGGGTTCTGTTTTCTCAAGTTCTCTATAAATTTCCAACTGTCTATCATAGTTGGCTTCATTTTGGATCCATGAAATCAAAGCCCTTAGGTGTATATCCCCTATGTAAGGCAGGGGATTCCATTCAGTCTCTGTGGGGATGATGAAATTATGCATGTATAACTCACAGAGTAGGTTTTGCTGCCAAGATGGAAGTGTCTGGTATAAACCATAGAATTCTTGGGCTGACTTAACTCTGCATTTACATCTTTGAGAGTCATCATTAACTGAAATAGAAGGAATTGTTCTTTCAGACATATAGTATAGACCCTAGGTGGAGGTTTACAAGAAATTACCTATTTAGTCAGTCTGAGGGCATGTTCCATTCTCTGTTTCTGTTTTTCCAACTGATCTTTCAAGTCTACAATTTCCTCTCTTTGTTTCGTTATTTCTTTCTGCAATTTCTTCTTTTCTCCCCCCCATAGAGTGGTTGTCATTACATGATTATTATATAAGTGGAAGATAAGTGTTTTTAGGGTAATTAAATCACTGTTTCCATCTTGATTATCCTTCTTCCCCTGCTCTCTATATGACTGCTCTAGGAAGTCTATCAACCAAGTTCATTTGTAGGGAACTAAAGCATTTCTTACACAAGTCGGTTGGTGAGCTATAATGGTTTCTTCCTCACAAGTTGGAACATCCTGATGGCTGATTTCTGGGTCATTCTGACATACATTTGGTTCATTACCACATTCTTCTTCCATATTTTGAGGAATGTCAGGCATCTCAGGCTGGCTGGGAGAGTCAACGGGAACAACATGGATAGGAGTTTCCTCTCTAAATTGCTTAGGGGAAGAGGGCTGGCTTTTGGTGGAAACTTTAGGGATCTGCCCTCCCATCCTAGAGCTCCTTCTCAAAGGGATTTCTTTGACTTCTATGGTCTTTTTCTTATTATCCCTTTTTGTTTCCTTTGTTGCAGGAATAGTGGCTACAGGAGTAGTAGCTGCAGGAACTGATTTCATTTTCTTCTTTCTTGAAACTTGAGGGTTTCATGGTTCAACTGCAGGAACTGAAGTTTCTCCTTCCAAATTACATTTTCCCTTTGTTCTAGTGGCATTAGGTATATTTCTCATGTGAGTGTTTAGAGGCACATTTTCTTGTAAATTTTCAGGTTCTGCCCCTTGGGTATTTTTCTCGGCAACTGGGTCAGAGGAAGATGCACTGTCTTGGTTGATTTTCACATTAGGGGGAATTCAAGGCTGAAGGGTTTTATGATGGACAAACTCTACCCATGTCATAGGGGAGGCATCCCTAATATATCTTTCTATGAGTAATTTAATCAAGGCATGGTGAGTAATAGAGTTGTCTTTCCCTTTTTGGGTCTCTTCGGCACTAATGCACAGCATATTAAATAGAAAATTGGGTGCATTCACTGGAATATTATGTCATATATAACTAAGTAGCTTAAAATGATGTGCATGTAAATTAGAGAATCATCCCTCATAGGTGAAATAACTTATAATGTGCATAGCTAACTCCTGGTATGGTGGTGGAATGGACATCCTTTTGCATCCCTGCTTAGTGATCTCTAATGGAGGGTCTCCTAGTAGGGTGAATTGAGCCCTGGCTGACCTGGCATCATGGGCATTGGGATAATGTTCCCCTGCTGCTAGAAAAATAGTCAATTTTGTTATTCACTCCTCTGTTGTAACAACCGTCAACCCCCATACCATCGCTTGGCCTTCCTCAAAGGTGTTTGCAAACTCTGTTGCAGCTTCATCATTGAACTCTGTCAATTTTAAGAAATATCCCAGCCATCCGCAAGCATTGAATCTTCTTACGGCCTCAACATCAGCTAGTAAAATACCATGAACCACTGGTTCATGCCACTACAATTGGCCCCCCATTTTACCAATTTGAACCTCTGCTCTATTTAACCTCTGCTTTGTTCTTGATAATTACCTTCTTTTTAAATTTCAGACTACTTTCTGTAAAACCACAGATCCTCTTTCAAACTCTTCTAGTTTCTTGATATGAACAATAATAAAGTATTTTAATAGAATGAATCATAAATGTTCATGAAAGAGTAGGTTTTAATACTGGGTCACATCTAGTCTGATAGTTAGGGGTTTAATCAGAATAAGAGGTATGACACTTGACACTTGTGTGATACGACAGTTGGATTTTAAATAAGGCAAAGCCAAAGTACAGATTTTAGGATTTGAGAATCTCTAATGAGTAAATAGAAATGACATTTTGAAAATTGGCACACTTCCCTGCCCCCTACAAAATATTGACAAGTGTCCTCACGTGTTAGATTTGGCAGAAGGTACAGAACTGGATTGAAGGCGGCCACGATACATTTATTGTAGTATTTGATATAACCAACTAAATATATGCGCTAAAAATGGAAATAAATTTGAAAATATTGTACCTATTAATTGATCATCGCATGTGCCAGGAAAGATTTAGCAAGAGTGGAATGATGGCGTCGACATGCATCAGCACACGACCTTTTTATTGAAAGCATAGAAATATGATGACGTGGATTGTGGGTGGATTGAAGATTAAGAAATAAAGTGGGTTGAAAAAGAAGAATATAGAAAGTGAATGAAGAATTTGAACTTTATGTGAACATAAAGTGTTTATTATGAACATGCTTTGAAGGAATACTTATCAAAGAGCTGTAGGAAGAAGGTTGACACCCTCTATTGCAGGAAGTGTTACTTGTTGATCCTTTAAAACTGGCTTGTTGAATTGTTGTAGGAAGTATTCTTTCATCTGTGGTTTCTGATACAACTTTAGTCTATGTCCATTGACGAGTAGCTTGAAGTGTACAGGGTCAATTGTGGTCAAATGGACTGCTCCATTTGTAAATACATGGTTTATTTCATATGGACCCAACCATCGTGTCTGTAGCTTGCTTGGTATCTCCTGGAATCTGGAATCATATAACAATGCCCAATCTCCAACTTTGAATTGTTTACTCTTGATATGGGACTCATGCCACTATTTTCTTTGCTTTTGGAAAAATTTTGTGTGTTGTAGGGAAGACTTGCGCATTTCATCCAAAGAATTGAGATGCAGTAATCTCTCTTTCTGTGCTGCAAGAAGATCAATGTTTAACTCCAGCGTTGTTCTTAATGTTTTGTGTTCAAACTCAATTGGTAGCATTTTTGTTTTGCCATATAACAGCTCAAATGGAGTGAACCCAATGGTGGTTTTCCATGTTGTTCTATATGCCCAGATGGCTTTTGATAGTCTACTACTCCAATCTTTGCGATGCAAATGAACTGTCTTTGTTAAGATTGCTTCTATTTCCCGATTTGTTACTTCTGCTTTTCCATTGGCTTGGGGGTGATATGGGCTTGATTTCTGATGTCTGATATTATATTCCTTCATGAGCTCTATTATCATATTTGATGTCAATTGTGTACCTTGATTAGTAACAAGTTCTCTTGGCATGCCATATCTAGTAAATATTTCTTCGTACAGGAATTCAGCAACTTTATGATCTCTGGCATGTTTCATTGCTCTAACTTCGACCTATTTGGTGAGGTAATATGTACACACCAGAATGTATGACTTCCCATTGGATGGAGGGTCTATTGGGCCAATAAAATCCATGCCCCATTTATCAAATGGGGTTACCACCACCTATGGTTTTAAGGGCATTTCATCTAATCTTGTTGGTCGACCCATTCTCTAGCATTTGTCACACTTTCTTGTATAACTTATTAAATCTTTGTGAAGTGTAGGCCAATAGTAGCCATTTGTCAAAATCTTTTGTGATGTTCTTTTTTCTGCAAAGTTCCCTCCACATGGTTCATTTTGACATGCATGAAGAGTGTCATATGTCTCATCTTCTCTCACACATCTTCTCATGACTTGGTCAGGTCCAGTGTAAAATAATATGTTATCAATCCAAGAGAAATGGAAGCTTTTCTCCACAAGAAGCTTCTTTTCCTTATAAGAGAAATGTGTTGGCATTCTATTAGCTGCTAGGTAGTTGGCTATATCTACATACCATGGACTCTAGACAGCAATATGAAACAAATGTTCATCTGGAAATGCATCATCTATCAAAGTGGTATCTTCCTCAGCATGATGAAGTCTGGATAGATTATCTACCACCACATTTTCTTTCCCTGGCTTTCTAATGATTGTTATATCAAATTCCTACAAAAGAAGGAGCCATCTTTCTAACCTACCTGTTATGGCAGGTTTATTCATGAGATACTTAATTGCTGCATGGTCAGTATGAACATAGATAGGATAACCAGTCACATAATGGTAGAATTTGTTTAGAGCATAAACTACTGCTAAAAATTCTTTCTTAGTCACTGTATAGTTTAACTCTGGTCCATGTAGACTCTTACTGATATAATAGATTACATTTTCAAGGTTTTTAGTCTTCTGTCCTAAGACAACACCTATAGCATAGTCTGAAGCATCTGTATGTATGTGAAATGGCAATGTCCAGTCAAGACCCCTAAGTACTAGTGCAGTTGTCAAAAGTGACTTAAGCTGTAGGAAGGACTCATCACATTCTTTTGTCCAAGTGAATTCAGCTTCTTTGGTAAGTAAGTTGTATAGAGGACTAGCTATCTAACTAAAGTTCTGGATAAACCTCCTATAATAGCTAGCATGACCTAGGAAAGATCTGACTTCTTTTTTCTTAGCAAGAATAGGGAGTGTGAGAATTACCTCTATCTTTGTAGGGTCTACCTGGATTCCAGCTTTGGAGATAAAATGTCCCAACACCACTCCTTCTTGCATCATCAGAAAGAACTTTTCACTATTGAGAGACAAGTTATGTTCCTCGCATTTGATTAGCAATTTATCCAAGTTATTTAGAGCTTTCTCAAATGTGCCACCGAATGTAGTGAAGTCGTCCATGTAGATTTCCATGCAATCGTGGGATATATCAGCAAAGATGTTGATCACAGCTCTCTAAAAGGTAGTAGGTGTGTTGCATAATCCAAATGGTAATACTGAATAGGCATATGTGCCCCAAGGGCATGTGAACATTGTCTTTTCTTGATCTTCGAGGGCAATGCTTATCTGATTGTAACCACTGTATCCATCCAGAAAGGAGAAATATTTCTTTCCAGCCAAATTATCCAAGACCTGGTCAATAAAAGGCAAAGGGAAGTGGTCCTTCTTTGTAGCATTATTCAATTCTCTGTAATCCACACATATCCTCCACTTACCTCCTTTCTTAGGTACAATTACCAATGGTGATACCCACTTGCTGTCAGAGATTGGGTAGATGAATCCAGCATCCAACAACTTCTACAACTCTATTTTAACTATTTCTCTTAATGCTAGATTTATCCTCCTCTGTGGTTGATGAAGTGGAAAACTTCCATCATTTATGTAGATTCTGTGGGTGCAGAGTTTTGGGTTTAGTCCCTCCATATCTCCATAATCCCATGCAAAGGTTTTTTCATGCTGACTAAGGAGCTTTGTTAACAATGCCAACTATGATTGGGAAAGCTTGTTATTTACATGCAGGCTTCTTCCAGAGGATAGTTCTACTATTTTTGTTAGCTCTGCCATTAACACTTCGAGCACCGGACTTCTAACTATTTCACTTGCCAGTAGTTGATCAATCATTTCAGGGTTTACTGGAGGTATACAATCCTCATAGGTACATAGCTGTAAAATAGAACTTTTTGAAACATCTTTAGCCACAATACATTCATTGGTTAGAATGCTCTATATTACATCATCTTCCTCTTGCATCTTTAAAAAATATTGCCTATGCAACATCATGAGCTGGGCTACTGAATTAAACTCTTCCTCTTCTTCTCCTAAATCTGGCCAAATACGTTATCCCAAGTCTGGCTGGGGTTGGGCAGGAGGATATAGGGCTAGTTTCCTTATGGCTTGACCATTTGAAATTGTCATACTGCCTATTCTGCAATTAATTTTTCCATTGATGGTGGCTAACCAGGGTCTTCCCAAGATTATAGGATAGCCAGTAAAGTTTACTTTAGGTGATAGAATAAGAAAATCAGCAGGGTACTCCCATGAATCTAAGGTTACTATCACATCTTCTACGAGACCTTCTAGAGTAAAATTTGAACTATCAGCAAGTTGTAACACTGTGGCTATTGTCTTGTCTTAGCATGTGCATTGTATCCTTAGTCATCACATTTATTGTTGCTCCTAAATCAACTAGAGCATTTTTCACAGTCTGCCCATTTATTATTAGGTCAACTACTGGAGTGCCAGGATCTGAATACTTTGGTACTACCACCTTTCCTAACATGATATCTGCTAATTGACCTACAACATTTACTATCTAAGGGTCCTTCTTCTTCCACCTTGGCTTCTTGAGGCATGCTTCCTTAATAGCCTTTCCATAAACAGGTATATATTTGATAGCTTGGAACAGTGGAATTTGAATATTCATATTTTTCAGTTGCTCAATAATATCCAATGTTTCTTCCTTTGGAGGTGTAGGTTTTTCTTTATTTAGCCTCTGTGGAAAGGGTGGATTTGAAGTGTGGACAGTAGTTCTACTGGGCATAACAGTCAGCTGGCTGGTATTTGGCAGTGTAGCTTCTGGAAGTAGTGTTGTAGGAGTGTCTGCAACTTCTGTGATAATAGGATATTCCAGTGTGGGCAGTGTGGTACCGTACCTCAAATGGATATCAGCTACTTCTACTAAATAAGTAGGGCACTACTGAGTGTCAATAGAGTACATTTTTTGCTGCTGTTTGTTGTATGGATTTGGCTGTGGTTGAGTAGGCAATTGGGTTGGCTTTGGATTAGCATTAGTTGTTGCAAGAGGTGGCATTATTGCAGGTGGTTGCACTGAAGGTGGTAATTGTGGACTGCCAGAATTTTGGTTAGGCCACTATGGAGGCCCCCTCCATTGGTTATTTTTCTACCAATTTCCTTGCGATGGTTGCCATTGATTCTACTAATTTGGCCATTGATGATTTTGCTGGTTTTGCCATTGGTTATTCTACTGATTAGGCCATTGGTTACTTTGTTGGTTTTGCCATTGGTTATTTTGCTGATTAGGCCATTGGTTACTTTGTTGATTTTTCCATTGGTTATTTTGCTGATTAGGCCATTGGTTACTTTGCTAATTTTTCCACGGAGGTTGAGAGTACTGAGAACTGTTTTGATAATTTTGGTTTTGCCACTGATTATTATTAAAATTTGAAAACTATAGAGGATCTTGTGGCATACCTTGTCTTGAAGCCCATGGTTGACGTTGAGCAATGAAGAGCACTTGATCATTGTCTCCTTCTATCTTCATGTAGTCAGTTGGAAAATGTTGGTTTTCCAGGTTGGCTGCCAGCTTACATCCGTAGTCTTGCTTTTTTTTGCAGCAGTGTGGACAGTACTCAGCCAATTGTGATTCATCTTCTACATGCTTCTTCTTGGCAGTCATTGTGCCAAGATTTGTAGCTACATCATTTATAATATCCTTCTTGAAATCTGCAAGAAAATTAGATATCTCCAGCTTTAAAATGCCTAACCCAATCCCTTTTGTGACTGTGGACCGATATCCTCTGCCTTTCTTCACAGTTGACCTTGAGTAGTTTTGAAAGATTTTCTTGAGGTCATCCCAAGAAGATTGGGATATGTCACCACCAGCCATCAATTCTAATGCTTCCAAACAGTTGTCATTTACCCCTCTCAAGAAAACTATTTTTTGTGAATCCTCTGCTAGTACATGCTAGGGATTCTTCTGCATTGTGTACAAAAAATGTGAAACATAGTCTTCCAATGTTTCATCTTCCTTTTGAGACATCCTAAAGATATCATCTCCCTTTGGGTCACTTCCTTTGCAATAATATTTATATTTCTGTAGCAACAATGTCTGCATCTCATCTCAGGTACCTATTGCATTGGCTCCTAAGCCCATGAACCATCGTAATGCTGACTCTTTCAGTGTTGCAAGAAACAACTTGAGTTTATGGGCATTAGTATTATAGTCAAAACTTCAACACAGTATGTCAAACTCAAACAAGAAATTGTCATGATCCTCAATTATAAGACCATAAAACTTCAGAAGAGTAGCTATGGGTATATTCTTGAGATTAGCATTGTTTATAAGGCTTAGGAGAGGAAATGGAAAAGTAGGATGTGCCATTACTGGAGGTATTTGATTGTGGGGTTGCTGCTGGAAAGGAGCGTTGGCTACTGGATTGTTAACATTAGGTGGATTTGGGTCAAAATTATCTAGAAAGTTGACTAAGACTTCTACAAAAGGTCAGAAGCCACTTACATCAAATGGTTATGCTCTAGAGGAAGATGTTGCAGGAAAGTCGGGGCTTGCATCCTCAAAGGGTAACTCAACTTCTTCAACTTCCTCGTTTAAATTAGTAGGTTCTGCTGGGAGAAATCTACCATATTCATCTCATCACCTTTCTCTTTGATGCATGAAATTGAATTCTTCATGCTTGTGAAGAAATTATTAGAGATACAAAACTAAAACTAATCTAGGAATAAAAAAATGACTCAAAAATGTTCCTAGCTTGACACCATCCCCGACAATGGCGCCAAAAATGAACCGCCTCACAATAGGTGTGTAATAATCATGCTCAAGGCATTTCTTAGGAATGGTTCATTCAATCTAAGGACTGTTTTTCCCATTATGAGGTGCATTTAACTTGTCAACCCAGGGACATATATTGGAAATGGTCGGAACGATATGTGCACTAGGTTCCTTAAGGAGTCATTTTGCTTATGCTACAGGAAGGTAAAAAATGCATAAAATAAACCTACACTAGTGCTACAGGAAAATGATACATTTATCTCCTTACTGAAATGAATGCTAGAAATTGCTAATTCTACTTAAACCTATACTTTCAGCCTAGAACATCCATTATAACAATTCTTGCAGATGCTACAGGAATACTCACAAGGTATAATGTTGCAGGAAGAAATTGTAACTTCTATCTAAAATACTGGAAATGCTATAAATGAAATCTATTCTATTCTAACCTAATCCACCTCCCAAGTGGGCCCCCTTGGTTAGCTTCTGCTAATCTATTAACATAGAATGTAAACCAATAACTATTTCATTGTATTTCAAAAACTCATTACATAGAAACAAGACATGGAACTGGAAATAGATAGTTGTGAAAATACAACAGTATTCTTCCAAAAACCTTTTCTCTAATTTCTATCTAACTTCAAACTATCAGTCCAATCCCTATATATAGAGGATCAAACATTATTACAAAATAGAAAGGAAAACCATCTTGCTGAAAACATGCCAGAGAAGAATATGGAAATACAATAGCCCGCGGTGTGGGTAATGAAACTCGGATGACCAATTCAACATACTAAAGTGTAGAGGGAATATAAGCGCACTACATCCCTACATTCTACAATAATGGCTCCATTGTAGCAGCCATGTTTTCTAGTGCTATAATGATCACTCCCACCGTAGATGGTCCTCAACATTCTTTCTTGAATACTGTCGACCACTCTCCAGCTGCTTTCTCTCCTATCAAGTTAGTTATGATGCGGAGATATTCATGCAACAAACTTAATCAAATTAAATATCCAAATGTTGGAACATATATTCTGATGGTTCTATGAAATACTACATTATATGTATAATATTAGCAAATTATGTCAAAAACATCTACCCATGGTTTAACAGTTCTATCTGGACTTTTATCACAAGTTTTGACTAGCTAGCCTCTCAAATGTTTTTTCAAAAACTAGAACAGAGCATTTTAAAGTTATACAAAATAAAGGCATAATTTGGCCTTATCATGGAGGAAGAGAAGGCAGAAGGGGAAATGGATATGTAAACAGAAGGGGAAAGAATGAAGGAAGGAGAGAGAAAACAAGAAAGTGGGCAGGAAAAGGAATCAGAGCAAGAGATAACTCCAGGAGTACAAGGCTTAACTTTGACCCTCCATGTTGTGCCATATGAACCTGTAACTATATCCAGAAAATGTACTTGGTTTACCAAGGAGATACAACCTAGGAAGAGAACTTACACCAATGAATTGGACAGAGAGGATACAAACATGACCTCTGTAAGGCAAGCCTTCCACTAGGCAGAAATTGATGTACCAGCAAGAACCATGTCATATGTGACTTAGGAAACTAGGGGTCATTGGAAAGCATAGATAGCTATCCCACCCCTGAGCACTTCTCAAACACCTGGCACAATGGAAGATTATACATTCAGAGAGGTAGATTTGGGCGAACCTACCAGAGAAGAAAGCAAGACACTAGCAGCTCTAGGCCTTGTTGCCCCACTTTTCATCCTGTACCCATGCTGTCAAAATGGAGGATTTAGGAGTCATAGTATGGTCATGTCATGTTGGTCTGGTCAATCTTATGTCTAGGTCTAAGTCTTCCCTAGGTAGGAAGTCTTTTTTGGGTTCCCCTTCTGTGCCTTCTTGTTTTAGCCAGGTGGGTTGTTATCAGAGTTTCATTGCTTTGGGTAGGTTGTAGATCCTAACTCGGCAAAGATTTGTGCTCCAAATTGATGATTCTTTCTCAGGCAGAGATCAAAGACTAGTATGGATCGATTCTACAGCTCTCAATGATTCTAATACAATAAATGGTGAGAAATTTGGTTAAGAAATGAGCGAGAACGGGCTCGGCGGGATTTCAGAAATCATCTTCTCCATGGCGGAATTCTACCTAAGAAAGTAATTTTTCGCAAAGGCAAAAAAGAGAAGGTTTTTCACATGTTGCGGGTTTCGTACCTCTCAGGTGATTTTCTGCAAAGAGGAATTTTGCACTAGGCAGGTTTTGCACCTCTCAAGAGATTTTCCACAGAGGTAGAAAAGAAAGAGCGCTGTGGTGGACCCCACAATGGGTTTTCGAAGCACTTTTTCAAATTTTCGGAACCAAAAAAGACTCAAGGTGGAGAATTGAAATTCTAATTCTCTGTGGCAGGTTTCTACCTATAAAGGTAATTTTCTGCAAAGCAGAAAAGAATAATTTTGCGCTGTGCGGGTTTCGCACTTAGCTGGTGATTTTCCACAAAGAAGGAATTTGCTCGGTGCGGGTTTCGCACTCATCAAGTAGATTTCCACAAAGCTAAATGATATTTTAAAAGGCTTAAAAAGCATGTGCTAAAAGCACTATGTGTTAAAGTTGATAGGCGGAGATACGTCCAGAGCCTTCTCCAAAGGTGGATTTCGCACCCCCTCATACATTTTCCATAAAGAGAAGCCAAGTTCTGATTTCCTGCAATGGAGAAACAGATTTAGTATTTTCCGCTGGAGGCATTAAGTTTGGGATTTTCCACCATAAGCAGTTGTTTCGACTCTGTGGCCATGGAAGAGCTGCCAAAGCTCATCTGACAAAGATGGAAAGAGGAAAGGAGGCCAAATGATTTAACTTCCCCTCTTCTTTTCTGTTTCCTTTCCCTTGTAGTTAGTTGGGGACAGAGGTGGTTCTTGCCATCTATCATTTAGAGGGAGATGAACTGATTAAAATTCCTTTGTAACGGTCATCCCCTGGCTCTATATGTATGAAGTTGAAAGATTAATGAAAGGTGGAAAATTTTTGGTGTGGAATACTTGATGTTGCAGAGACAATTGAAGGTGTTTTATGTCAACTATTTTCTGTTCCAGTTAATTAGGTGGTTCTTTCTCTCAGTCTAAGTTACATTAAGAAAGAAAGGATGTTTCATTCTTTTTTTGCGAGGATGTGAGTAAACCTCTGTAGGATGTGTTGTGGGATATTCGGAGAAGGATTCGTTAGAAGTTGTCATCATTTCATTTATATTTCTATTAGTAGCTATTGTAGATTAGTTAGTACTGAGTGTATGAATTCATAGGATGTGTGAGTTCTACAGCTTGGTTTATAGATTAGAAACCTCTCTTTGCCTGGATTAAGTTCTATTTAGGCTTAATTCGGTTTGCCTCTTCTTCTCTCAGGTTAAGAGCATACCCTATGTTAGTTTTAGGATCAAGACATAATTCATTGCATAACATTCCAAAAGGGAGTTGTACCTACCAATTCAGAGAAAAGCTAGTAATCAGAGAACGGCTTTTCAACTATTGTAATTAGATATTGTTCATATTTTGGGCACTAAGAGTCATATTCCTAAGAAGTAAGAAAGGACAAATCTATTTATCAACATACTTTTGGTGACTCTACTGGGGAAACGGAAAAGAAGATCAGTACTAGAGGTTGTTTTCTCAGTTTTATTATTATTATCTCTGCTAGAGATTGGCAACTTTGTGTGTTAAAGAACTCTATTACATATCAGAGTTTGAATAATTTAGAAATTTCTTATCATTCAGTTACCCAACTTGTATTTCCAACAGACTTTGGCGACTAAGAGGAAGAACACATTGATTTTTTCAAGCTTTATTATTTATTTGCATTGCTTCCTGAGCAATTGGCAACTCCATTCTCAAAGAACCCCATTTGCAATTCAAGAAACTGAATAGTTGCTAGATCATTACATCGCATCATGAGGAAAAATGGTACTCCCTCATGAGAATATCTCTCCAGTGCTCCAACCAAACCTTGGTTTTCAAGATGATCAAGAAGACATAAGCTCGTCTCTCAATACATTTGTTTAGAGGTATAGGAGGAACGCTGAGCATTACAGGAATGCGAGCCAGGTATTGGAGGAAGAAGAAAGAAGGGCGGAAGCTTTAGAAAGAGCTATTCAAAGGAGGAATATCTAGAGAGAAATAAGACAAGCAAGAAGAGAAGCCCAGCAGTAAACTCTTCTCAGCACCCTAGAACATGCAAAGTTCCTCAGAAGTACCAGAAAATAGGGTGGGCGAGATCCTACGTTTGACAAGCTAGAAGAGCTTTGTTTTTCCATCCTAGAGGTTCCTAAAAGAAGAGGAGAAAAGTAGAGGAGAAAAGAAGATTTGGAGTAGACTGGCTTCCCCTATCAGGAATCAAATTACTTCACAAAGCACTTACCAGATATTGACTCTTCACGGTATCAATACTCCCCCAGTTGTTAATTTTCCACCATATAGTGCAAGGGCTGTCATGGCTGCTCCATGGGCTGCAGCAGTTGGACCTTTAGCATTAGCGGCTTACCATCCACTCCCTACAGGGTCAAGAAAGAATTTTCCTAAGTTTTTTGGTGACGGAAAGGTCACTCCGGATGAACATATTAAGGCATACTTTGCGGCTACCAATGTCCTGGGGGTGGCACATGAAGATGTTGCTATAAGATTATTCGTTGAGACTTTGACAGAGAGTGCCATGGATTGGTTCTACCATCTGGATGATGGCTCTATCACTAGCTAGAACACAATGAGAATGGTGTTCAAAGCCCAATTTAAGAATGCAGAAGATGAGCATGCTTTGTTAACACAACTGGCGTCCATCAAGAAGCAACCTCACATGAGTATGAGGGATTTTGTAGCCAGTTTCAATAAAATTACCAGTAGAATCCCTGCTACTTCTAGGCCTACTACTGGTAATCTCAAAACATTCTTCATAAGCGCGATGCCTCCAGATGTAAATACAGTCATTAAGAAAACATACTGGCAACTTGAATTCCACTTGCAAAACTGATTAAACCTTCTGAACTCACTGAAAATGGATGCATGAGTTGTGATGGGAAAGTATGAAACTTCACTTGTAACCTCTGATTGACTGAGAACCCTTCTGAAAACCTTGAAAACTAGAAAAACTGAAACCAAACTAACTAATTGTGCTGGACAGCACTTAGGGAAAACTAAAAAAAACTAACCTACCCTAAACTAACCAGCAATGAAGAAATGCTAAACAAATCCATTTACTGGCTCTATAAAATAACTACCCTTTCTCCTCAATTTGGAATGGTTGACATATTCATGGGCAGCTAGAGAAACATATACATTGGATATTATTTCAACAAATAATTCCAACTCCTGAAAGTTATAGTCTAGTCTACCAACCTCTTCATGATGTGCATGCACACTTCTACTTGAGAGGGTAAATGACTGAACATGTTCTCCTTTAACATCATCTCCAGCTGGAACTTCATGTTTGGGTGTCAGCAAAATGAGTGAGTTGTCCTCCACCCTAGATAAATTTCTAACAGGGCATCCTCTTGAAAGAGAAAACTTGGAGCTTCTATTGTTGGTGTTTGGCTCTTGGACTACTTCTTCAACACCCTTTTGCTGATCTAAATGAACTAGCTTAGGTGGCTCTAGCTGTAAAATGGCTGCCTCCACATTATGCTTTTGCTGCTCTTGATTTTCTAACCTAGGAGATGATAAGTCTATATCAATCTCTAAGCAAAATAGCT
>MU225083.1:2738225-2760602 GCA_018584345.1 Thuja plicata | reverse complement strand
ATAGGCACCTATAGTGTCCGAAGAATGCATCTTGCACTCTCCTGAAATGAATGCGACTTGCCTTCAAAGGCAGTTGATCATAATACTCCCAAACGGGCAACATCATTCGATCTCCTCTAGTAGACAAGACTGAGAAAGATCCCAAGGCAGCAGTAATGTAAATGAGGTATGAATTCATATAGAAAGTGCATGTACTATGCACTTGCACTAGTTGCTCACAGATGGAATTGCTAATCAACTCTCCCCAGAATAACCGCTGTCTTGACTTGAGAATCAGAGAGAAATACTTGTACATCCAGGGTTCAAAAATATTTGATTCCTTCAAACCCCCCACACGACTCAGCAAGGTGATAAGATCATGGATCTCTTCTTTAAATTCAGATCTATGCATACCCTTCAGCCATCGGACCACATTTGGCCTCTTGGTAACCAGCCAGTTATCATTCATGTACTTCAAATAAGTCATCTTACCACTTTCCCATTTTTCAATGGAATTTTCCTTTGTGAGATCCATGACGACAAGAACAGCTGGCACTTTGAACACTCGATCTATAGTGTCAGTATCAAGGCTAATCACCACTTTTCCATCTTGATCTTTAATTGTCTTTGAGGTAGGATCAAAATTTCTTGCACATGCCATCATGAACTCAGGTTCTATTGCCGCTGTTGGAAATGTAGCAACATGATGGATGTAGCTCTCACGAATGCTTATCATATCATGCTTGGTAGATGAATTTACTCTTTCCAGGAATTCCTCCATGTTTAAATGCCCGATTTCCGTATCACGAATCTCTTCTACATAGGATGTGAGTTGAGATGTCATGATAGAATTCTGAGATCTATCATACTGGTATTTCATCTTCTTCTTCCCTTTATTCCTTGGTGATGAAGATCCTTTCTCCGACATGGCCCAAATAGCAGCTTCCGTAACTGTAACATAGAAATTTCCAAAAACAAGAATTTCATCATTAAGGGAAAAGAAATTTATTGTTTATGCAAAGAGGACAGCCTTTTGAAAAAGTGGGAAAAACATGCATAGAGGTGGGATTTTTTTTTATTTTTTTTGGATTTATGCACTTTTTGGTGAAGGATGTAACATTCATGCTTTAAAACATGATGTATTGCATATGCGGACAGCACTTTGTTTTCTCAAAGCATGATGACATTGGCAAAAAGATGATACTTTTGGGCTTATTTCATGATGGGCAGCATCATGCTCTTTTCTTTTGGTACATCTTTCAAGGAGACTTTCATAAGAACGGGGTTTTTAATCCCAACTGCATATAATAATAAATGGCATCCTCATATGCAACTTTCAGAAATGAAGAGAGAAGAAGAAGGAATTAACACACAAAACCAAAACAAAAGAAAAGAAAATAACAAATTACCTTCCAAGAGATAGCAAATTCTTCCTCAAAGCAAGTCTTGAGAGAAAAGATGAATTTAGAATTTTCTATTGAGAGGAAACTTGCAAGTTTATATAGGCTCAAGATTTGACAAAATCTTGTCAAAACTGAAGCTAACATGGCTGGTCTTGAGTTTGGGAAAGACAAATGTTCACAATGCAATAAAAATAGCACACAAACAGCAAGAAAGCATGAGAGACCTTCAAGATCATGTCCTATTAATGTGGCATATCTTCCACCTCTTGTTGAGAAGCAATACTTCATCAAGGCATGAATTTCGAAATTGCCTTTAAGAGGGGAAAAATATCCACCTAAGTGCAGTTTAGAGGCCCTTCTTCTTGGAAAAGAAGAAGTCCAAAGCTATATACATGACACCACAGTCAGTTTTCCATAATAAGAGCCTCTTAAAGCTGCTTGTTAACTAACTGTGGTGCTGGTGTAAAAGAATGAGTTATGCTTTTATCATGAACTGTAGTAAGAGACAGCCAATCTCTTTTAAACATGATCTTAAAAGAAAAGAAAAATTACATATACACTAGCACATGCATTTAAATGCATATGCTAATGTATATGCAGTCTTTTCTATCGCAGCTCAAACTAAATAACAGTTGTTTTAATATAAACCATATGCACTGTCATTTTTTTATTAATGAAGAAAAACACCGCTTAAATAACATATGCAATAGCATATGTTTAAATGCATATGCTATTGCATATGCTATCTTTTTTATCGCGGGTTGTATCTTTATCATAACATATATGCCAAACGCGGGATATAAAATATCAACCGCACCTGTGTTATATCATACCGCGGGCTATGTTTTATCATAACATATGCCGACCGCGAGATATGTTCTAATGCATAGTGTATATGCAATACATATCGTAGACTTGTTTTAACGCGGGATTCATATCAACCGTTGTCTTGTTTTAACGCGGGATGCATATCAACCGCTGTTATAACATATGCAATAGCATACCGCGGGCTGTGCAGAGATACCATATGTCATATGCTAAGCGACGATTTTAATTACACCGCTTGCAATATTTAATGCATATTAATAAGTGATGCGACATGGCATATGCACTATATGATTAGCGCAGTTTATACAAGGAAATGACATATGTAATAATATTATTACATATCGTCTATTACTTCTAACGTTAATATAAAAAGAAAACACCACTGTATAATGGTAAAACATATACTTGCATGTTTTATCATTGTACAGCGGTAGTTTCTCTTTAAAGTTAACGCCATGCAATATTATTTAAAACCAATATTTATAATATAACTAATAAAGATGTTATTATTAGTTATAACTTTTAATATTGTTTCATAATTAATTTATTATTATTTTCTTTTAAAAAAATAACAATAAACCATTTTATTTTAAATAATAAAATCAATAGATAATGAAATTTAAAACAAATTTCAATTTTCTTAATCGAGTTATAATAAATTTATTTAAATAATTATATACATCTGCAATAATCATTTATAAAATTTATTACACCCATAAACTTTCCAAAATATTCATATGCATCTTAGAATTCAATGATCTGATATGCGAATTTTGATTTCAAAAATTACGCTATCATTAGAATTTCTAAGCAAAACCTTGCAAAGTAACGCAAAATTTTAGGACAGAATTTTAAATCTATCTCACACACAAAATAAGCTTATATTTTTAGGTGATCGATCAGAAAAACCATTTCTTCTATTAACCTTGAAAGAACACAGAAAACGACTCGTTATGCTACTTAAAAACCAAGACGCCACTCACAACCAGAAACCAGAGAACAAGACGCAAAACGAAAAGAAGAAAAAACAAGAAAAGACTTGATGTTTAGTTAGGAGAACATAACGATCAAAATCAAGGGATGACTGATTCCATCGAACATTATCCCTTCCATAACATCGACATGCTTAGAGAAAAACTCCTAGAAATCAACTGAGAATTGCGTAGGGTTGCCCCAATTTTGGGGAATGCAAAATTAGGGACAACAGATCCCAAAGCCCAGATACTCTACCAAGAGTTGGAATTTGGCAACTACATGTTGTTCACTGAAGAATCCCTGAGTGAAGAAAGAAGTGAAAGTATAGATGAAAGAGTTTCATGTGAAGGGAGTAACCTTACTAGTGTATGGACCCTGGAATTTGATGGAAGTTGTTCTTCATCAGGATCCGGTGTGGGCATCGTGTTAATCCCTCCTCAGGGTGAACCTGAACCCATGGCCTTTAAATTGGAATTTGGAAACACCAATAACACTGTGGAATACGAGGCTCTATTACTTGGAATTGTAGTAGCAAAAGAGAAAGGGATAAAACTGCTGAAAGCTAGAGGCGACACAGAGCTCGTGGTGAAACAGGTTAGAAAACAATACTCTGTTAAGAATCACCGATTAAAGAATTACAAAGACAGAGTCTGGGATGAAATTGAAGGTCTGGATGCTTTCTCCATTGAAGCAGTACTGAGAGAGTTGAACACCAAGGCCGACTCCCTGGCAGTTTTAGCTTCTTTATTGTTGCCTCATCCAGAGTTTAAAGACAAGAAGTATCAGCTCGAGATTGTTTACAGAGCTTCTGTTCCAAACAA
The DNA here is from genome assembly GCA_018584345.1 of Thuja plicata. NCBI lineage: Eukaryota > Viridiplantae > Streptophyta > Pinopsida > Cupressales > Cupressaceae > Thuja > Thuja plicata. The sequence goes on along the minus strand of MU225083.1, from coordinate 2,756,596 downwards.
TATGGATTCATGGCAGGTCTTTGAAGATGACAAGAGCCTGCAGTTATTCTTGGAAAGCAACAAGACTACTTCTGAACACCATGTGAATGAAGGAAATAAAGAGGATTCCAGTCATGAATCAACAGAAAAGCAAGGTGAAGCGATTCAGATACAAGGTAATATTATCCTGCCTTATTTTGTGTCTTTGGAAAAGTTGTTCAATAGACACGATGCCTATATAAAGTAGAATAGGACGAAAAAAGGACTCACTACTGGTGAGTATGAAGGGGTGAACATCGGCGATCTGGACGACCCCAAGATGATCAACATCAGAAAATATTGTTCATCTAAAGAGAAGGAAGCTGCCAAACAACTCTTTCTAGAGTACAAGGATGTTTTCACCTGGAGCTACGAAGACATGAAAAGTTATAGAGGCAGAAAAGTGAAACATCAAATTCCTCTGAAGCCAGATGTCATCCCTATTCACTAGAAATAGAGGAATTACAACCACAAGATAGCAGATGCCATTTTCCAAGAAGTGGATAAAATGCTAAAGGCTCAAATTATCTACCTGATTCATCACTCTACTTGGGTGGCCAATATAGTGCCTGTTCAGAAAAAGAGTAGAGAAATTAGGATTTGTGTTGATTTTCATAACCTAAATCAGGTGTCCCTTAAAGATAATTTCACCCTTCCCAATATGGATTATTTACTGCAAACGGTGGCTGGGTCTGAGATGATGTCTATGCTTAATGGATTCTCGGGCTATAACCAAATTGAAGTAGAGGAGAAAGACCAGCACAAGATGGCATTCACAACCCCCTGGGGTACGTTCGCATACCATAGGATGCCTTTCAATCTAATAAATGTAGGTGCTACTTTTCAAAGATGCATGAGCAAAACATTCACTGATCTGAAGGATCAGAGCATGGGGATATATCTGGATGATCTCATCGTGTTTTCAAAGAAAAGAAGAGACCACATAGGAGATTTGAGGAAGGCCTTGCAAAGATGTCGAGAGCATGGAATCTCCCTTAACCCAAAGAAATCAATTTTCTATGTAACGGAAGGAAAGCTCCTCAGTCACATAGTCTCCCAAGAAGGAATCAGGATCAACCCAGAATGAGTTGAGGCTATTCGAAGGTTGAGTTTGCCAGTGAACAGAACAGGAGTGAAGTCATTTTTTGGGCAAGTCCATTTCCTCAGAAGTTTCGTACCAGACTTTGCAGAGATAACCCAATGCATTGTAGATATGATTAAGGGCAATGCAAAATTTAGATGGAGCGAACCAGGGAAGCAAGCTTTCCAGAACATCAAAGATGCCATTGCTAATGCTCCGATTTTGAGTCATCCAAACTATGGGTGGGATTTCATCATCTACTGTTATGCTTTCGAACACACTCTGTCAGCTATACTTATGCAAAGTAATGATGAGGGAGTTCAAGCTCCTATAGCTTTCATGAGCATTCCTTTAAAGAACCATGAATTAAGATACTCTCAAACTGAGAAACATGCTTTTGCAGTGGTTAAGGCTTTAAAAAACTTCCGATTCTATATCTTGCATTCGCATTCTATAGTCTATGTCCCAGATGTAGCAGTGAATAGTGTGTTAACATAGCAGGAAGTGGGTTGCAATGCTCGAGGAGCTTGGATAGGAAAAACACAGGAATACGACATTGAAATTAAGCCCACTAAACTGGTAAGGGGAAATGCTTTATGTAGAGCAATCGTGGAAAACAAGATCATGGAAGAGACAGAGGAATCTGAAGAAAATCAGTTGGTCTTGATAGTGGGACTCCAAGATACATGGTTCAAAGATATTGTTTACTTTCTCACATACGAAGAATGCCCAGGCGGCCTGACGGCGAGGCAAAGAAGAGAGCTAAAATTAAAAGCTTCTAAATTCATAATTTGGGATGATAAATTGTTTAAGAAGGTGATTGACAGCACTTTCCCCAGATGTGTAGATAAAAAAAAACAAGAGAAGCTGCTGAAGACTTTTCACGACGAAGCCTGCGGAGGACATTTCTCATCCTCGGTTACAGCTTTCAAAATTTTAAGTCAATGTTACTACTAGCCTAGGATGTTCAAGGATGCCTATTCCTAGGTAGAAAAATGCAAGAAATGCAAGATGTTTTCAGGGCGTCCTTAATTAGCTACTCTCCCATTGAAGCCTGTGGTGATAGAGGAGCCTTTTCAACAATGGGGTCTTGATTTCATTAGTCTAATTAATCCAGCTTCCAGTGCTGGTCACCAGTACATAATAACTGCCACTGATTATTTCACCAAGTGGGTGGAAGCTAAGGCAACAAAGAAGACAACTTCAGAAGTGGTATGTGAGTTTCTTAAAGAAAATATACTGGTTAGGTTTGGTGTCCCGAATAAGTTAGTGATGGACAATGCAGCTTACTTTTCATCAGTTGAGATTACTAGTTTTTGCTTTGAACATGGAATCACTGTTAGCCATTCCTTAGATTACTTCCCACAAGGAAATGGCTAGGCCGAATCTAGCAATAAGAATTTGGTGAATATTATTAAGAAGCTGGTGGAAGATAATCAAAGAAACTGGCATAAAAAGCTGCATGAAGCATTATGGGTAGACAAGGTGATGCCAAAGAGGGCAATTGGTGTATCACCTTTTGAGCTAGTTTATGGCACTGAAGTGAGCCTTCCATTACCTCTGGAGTTGGCTACTAGCAAGCTCAGAAAGGTGATCAAAGATGGTATGTTCAGAGACGGATTAGAGAAGAGGATCTTGTATCTGACAAAACTAGAAGAGGAGAGAGCGGAGATAGTAGATCACATAACTCAGCATCAACTGTGAGTGAAGAAGCTATTTGACAGAAAGGCAAGACTACAAAAGTTCATGGTGGGCGATAGTGTATTATTGTGGGATAAGAAAAACGTTCCCAAAGGGATGCATAAGAAGTTTGATTCCCTGTGGAAAGGCCAATTCATAATCCACCAGGTATTTGATAACAATTCTTTCAAACTGGCGTATCAAGATGGTGAAGTGTTACCACTGACCTTCAATGGTCAGGATTTGAAGCTTTATCAAATTGCAGATTGAAAACAGGTAACCCCTGTAGTGTACCATAGTTTTGTTCTATTGCTTTGCGTTCCTTAGGTTAGTTTCTCTTCCCTTGCTTTTGTTTCTTTCTTGTTTTGCTTGCTTTTGTTGGTGTTCTTGCATTGCCGCCTTTTGTTTTTCCTTGTGAAACCAGAGATACTGAGTCCCCACTTTTCATCCTGTACCCATGCTGTCAAAATGGAGGATTTAGGAGTCATAGTATGGTCATGTCATGTTGGTCTGGTTAGTCTGATGTCTAGGTCTAAGTCTTCCCTAGGTAGGAAGTCTTTGCCGGGTTCCCCTTCTTTGCCTTCTTGTTTTAGCTGGGTGGGCTGTTATCAGAGTTTCATTGCTTTGGGTAGGTTGTAGATCCTAACTCGGCAAAGATTTGTTCTCCAAATTGATGATTCTTTCTTAGGTAGAGATCGAAGACTGGTATGGATCAATTCTACAGGTCTCAATGATCCTAATGCAACAAATGGCGATCAATTTGGTTAAGAAATGAGAGAGAACGGGCTCGGCGGGATTTCAGAAATCATCTTCTCCATGGTAAAATTCTACCTAAGAAAGTAATTTTCCGCAAAGACAAAAAAGAGAAGGTTTTTCACATGTTGCAGGTTTTGCACCTCTCAGGTGATTTTTCACAAAGAGGAATTTTGCAGTAGGTGGCTTTCACACCTCTCAAGAGATTTTCCATAGAGGTAGAAAAGAAAGAGCGTTGTGGTGGACCCCACAATGGGTTTTCGAAGCACTTTTTCAATTTTCTAGAACCAAAAAAGACTCAAGGCAGAGAATTGAAATTTTGATTCTCCGTGGCGGGTTTCTACCTATGAAGGTAATTTTTTGCAAAGCAGAAAAGAAGAATTTTGCGTTGTGCGGGTTTCACACTTAGCTGGTGATTTTCCGCAAAGAAGGAATTTTCTCGGTGCGGGTTTTGCACTCATCAAGTAGATTTCCACAAAGCTAAATGATATTTTAAAAGGCTTAAAAAGCATGTGCTAAAAGCACCATGTGTTAAAGTTGACAGGCGGAGATGCATCTAGAGCCTTCTCCAAAGGCGGATTTCGCACCCCCTCGTACATTTTCCATGAAGAGAAGCCAAGTTACGATTTCCCGCAATGGAGAAACAGATTTAGTATTTTCCTTCGGAGGCATTTAGTTTGGGATTTTCCACCATAAGCAGTTGTTTCGACTCTGTGGCCATGGAAGAGCTGCCAAAGCTCATCTGACAAAGATGGAAAGAGGAAAGGAGGCCAAATGATTTAACTTCCCCTCTTCTTTTTCATTTCCTTTCCCTTGTAGTTAGTTGGTGACAGAGGTGGTTCTTTCCATCTGTCATTTAGAGGGAGATGAACTGATTAAACTTCCTTTGTAACAGTCATCCCCTGGCTCTATATGTATGAAGTTGAAAGATTAATGAAAGATCATCAAATTTTTGGTGTGGAATACTTGATATTGCAAAGACAATTGAAGGTGTTTTATGTCAACTATTTTTTGTTCCAGTTAATTAGGTGGTTCTTTCTCTCAATCTAAGTTATATTAAGAAAGAAAGGATGTTTCATTCTTTTGTTGCGAGGATGTGAGTAAACCTCAGTAGGATGTGCTGTGGGATATTCGAAGAAGGATTCGTTAGAAATTGTCATCATTTCATTTATATTTCTGTTAGTAGCTGTTGTAGATTAGTTAGTACTAAGTGTATGAATTCATAGGATGTGTGAGTTCTACCGCTTGGTTTGTAGATTACAAACCTCTCTTTTCCTGGATTAAGTTCTATTTAGGCTTAATTCGGTTTGCCTCTTCTTCTCTCAGGTTAAGAGCATACCCTGTGTTAGTTTTAGGATCAAGACATAATTCATTGCATAACATTCCAAAAGGGAGCTGTACCTACCAATTCAGAGAAAATCCAGTAATCAGAGAACAACTTTTCAACTGTTGTAATCAGATATTGTTCATATTTTGGGAACTAAGAGTCATATTCCTAAGAAGTAAGAAAGGACAAATTTGTTTACCAACAAGCCTTAAGCATGATTTGGGGTTCATGAATAAAGATGAAGAGACTGTCAAATCCTTAACAGATCAAAATGAAGCTCTAAAAGGGTTCATTCAAAAGATGGTGGGTCATATTGACCCAAATTGTTCAGAGGCTTCATTATAAGCCATGCTAGATAAAAGGGCTACACCAGATTTGCCAGCAGGTTTGACTCCTTTCATCTAGGTAAGAGGTGATTGGAGAAATGACTTTGAACAATTTAGAGAGAAGGCTATCCCATTGGTATTCAGGTTGTACCAGACTATATTGGTCGAGGCCAATTCACTAATTGACCTGGTAGATAATGATGGGGGTATAAATTTAGAAGTAGTTAAGTGGTAAGCAGCCCTCCAGGACTTGGAGATAATCCAAGAGCAATGTTTCCAAATCCTGGTAAAGGTGTATGACGGTGAAGAACTGGACAAATTTAAGGCATGGAATAAATAGATGAGCAAAACAATTAAGGTTTATAAGAAACACTAGTCCCTCATAGCTGACAAGCGAGAGGAAGTAATAAAATGGATTGAAGATATGGATGCATTCTTCATAGGGGTTGGCCTTGTTGTATATCGGGATAAAGACAAATAGGCTCTACGTCCATCAAAAGAGGTGGTTCAATAGTTCAGAGATTTTTTGGCAAGAGTTAACACTAAAGAGGCCCTATGAAAGTTATTTTACCTGAAAGAGGAAATACAAAGAATGTCCCAACATGAAGAAGAGATCATGTTGATCTCTTCTAAATTAACTATCTTTAGAAAAAAGAAAGAATGAAGGGTCGCCAAGATAAAAAGAAAGGAGATCAATTATGAAGAAGTTCGGGAGATAGTACAGAGGCTCCAGATAGCTCACCCAGAGGTCTTTCCTAAATAAATCTTCAAGGTCCAGTTAACAGGTGCACAGGGTAAGATTTTAACACTTGGCTAAATTTCTACTAAGGCACAGTTTTCGGCCTTTTGACCTCAAACATTTTGGCCTTTAGGCCCTGAAAACAAGAAGCATTTTCGGCCTTTCAGCCTTCAAAATTTTTGGCCTTTTCGGCCTCTTCAAGTGTTTTTGGCCTTTCAGCCTATGACAAGTCCAAAGTTTTGGGACTCTTCTGAATTTTGAATTTTGGGAAACACTTAAGATATTTTAAAGACATTAAAGTTTTGGGGTAGAGGTCGGGGTCCAAAAAAATTGGGTGCTTCCAGCGAGGTCACTTTTTTCAATAGCAGTTAGACTCTAGATAAGATGAATGGACAACTTGAGTTTTTTTTAGAGGGACTAAGAGTCTCCTATCAGTTCCCACCACCAGAAATAGCCTCAAATGAAGAATCCAAGAAGAACCACAAGAATCAAGAAGAAGACTCCAAGTTCACAGAAGAAACTTACCTTCTTTCCCTTTCTCTTCTTGGCAAATTTTTCCCTCTTTGCATGAGAAAATGGATTGTAAATGGGTTTAAGAATCCATGCGAGTTATATAGTATCAGTTAGCAATAGTTTCCCTTTAGCAAAAGTTCTATTTTTAGCTTTTGTTCTTTAGTTTAGACTCTCTGATGCCCTAACTCCGAAAATCAGAGTTGTAGATCAAAAATCTATATATTGTAATCAAAAAGTAATGTTAAGGGCTGAATTCTTAATACAATAAAGATCTACATTGGGTTCTTCATTCATGGTGTGTGAATTGCTACTATCTATGCAAATTTATTAAATGCATGCTTGCATTATTCTTTATTTTCAGAGAGCCCTTTGTGTTGTTGTGTTTCGAATTCATGCTACTTTTAGTTGGAGTTTGCTATTGTATATCTACCTTGCTGTGACAAATGTGTGGAGGAGGTCATCTTTGGGCTTAATGATAAATTTGTCTCATGGGTGCGCACATTTTGGTGGCTTCGCGATTTGATAGATTTTGAATATCTTGTACAAGTAAAACATATCTTTTCTCCAAATGCTTGCATCTATGGAGTAGTGAATTGTGACATGGCCTAATTTATGCTTCGTGGGTTGTTCCAAACCTCTCTAGCATTCAATTCGCAAGGAAGGGTTTACAACGGTTTATGTCTTTAGTATTTCACTTTTCTTTGCAATTTGCTGCACTTCTTGTTACCCTCATCCCTTTAAATTCTGTCTTGAAATTTTGAAAATCGCTATCTTGAAAAATACAAAAGTTGCATGTTATTTACCATACCCATACTTGTTAAAACATAAAATACCAAAAAATAAACTAACAATATTTTGCAGTTTGATGTCTTGAATGTACCAGCAAAGGCCTCCTCATGAACAATCACATTTATCTTCAACTGAGTAACCAAGCAGGTTGTGACCCGACCTCGGAGAACCTTAGGAATAACTCTGTTATTCTTTCAAGAGAGGAAATTGAATCTCGAGATCCTAGCAAGTTGGCTTGTGTTAAAACAATGCTCAACAAGCTTCCTTCTAGTATTTGGCAGCAATATCCTTCTCAATCATCAAGTTTCTTGCACAATCCATAATGGATCTGTTCCTTCTTTCTGCTATACCATTCTTCTATGGTGTACCTGGGGTAGATGCCTATCTTTTGATTCCTCTTTCATTGCAAAACTCATTGAATTCATTAGAAATGAATTGTCCTACTCTGTCAGATCTTAAGCATTTAAGTTTCTTTCCTATTTCTTTTTCAACTTTGGCTAGGTACCATTTGAACTAATGAAAGGCTTCTGATTTTTCTTTGAGAAACATAACAATCATCATTCTAGAATGATCATCAACAAATAGAATGAAGTATTTCTCACCTGTGTAACTTGTTGTTCCAATTGTTCCACATAAGTCAGTATGCACCAATTACAAGACTTGTTCTATATTGTAGTTCTTTCTCTTGAAGCTAGTTTTGCCCATCTTCCCAATTTGACATTGTTTGCATATTGCTAGTTCAGGTTTCTTTAGAAAAAGAATACCTCTTACTCTTATGTTTTACTTATGTTGATCAGGCTTTCAAATTTCACATGACACAACCTTTTATGCCATAACCATTTTTCTTCTACTTCTGCAATAAAACATGAACTTTCATTGAGATCAAGTTAAAATAGATTACCTTTTGTTTTCCTTCCATTTCCAACTAGGTTTCCTCTACCATCTAAGAGATTGGCCTTACCATTCATGAATTCTACCTTGAAACCAATGTTATTCAGCTATTCCACACTTAGTAGATTACACCTTAGTCCTTCAACCCAATAAGCATTGTCACATTTGATTCCTTCAGTAAGAGAAATACAACCTTTACCTTTTACATAGAAGGGTTCATCACTCCCAAAACTAACACTCCCACCATTATAGTGTTCAAGATGTTCAAATTTGGTTTTATCACCATTCATGTGGTGAGAAAAACCACTATCAATTATCTAGGTGTCATTCTTATTGATATGAGAGTTTAGTGTTGTCTTTTCATTGTCTTCACTGTATGACTCATCCTTAATAGCAATGTAAACCATTTCATCTTCATCTTCATCACTATCAGAATCTTTAGCAATATAACAAGATTTCTTACCTTTGTCCTTGTAGCTTTTGTAGTTTTTGTAATTTTTCTTTCCTTTATACATGTTGAACTTTTTCTCACCTTTGTCTTCCTTGTTCGGACATTTAGTAGCAATGTGACCAACCTCATCACATGAAAAGAAAATCAATATTATTCTTCCTTTGTATTGTCCTTTTCCTTTTGCAACTCTCCTTGCAAGTAATGCTTCAATGATTTCCAGATCCTCATCATCAAAATCATCATCACTATCACTATCAATCTATTTTCCTTTCCTCTTTCCAGGGTTTATTTTAGCTTTGAATGCTGACTCAAGATTGCTAGGATTAGGAGAATAATTGTCAAAGTTATCCAACTCAAAAGATGATAATCTTCCAATCAATCCATCTAGAGTTATGTCATTACTGCATCTCATCTCTTGAATAGTTGAAGCTCTAATTGCATAGATAGGAAGTAAATTTCTTAATACCTTCATGACTACTATTTTGTCTTCAATTGTTCTACCAGCTGCTCGAATTGCACTAACACTTTTCTTGATTCTTTCACTGTATTTTGTAATGTTTTCTCCTTCTTTCATTTTCATCATATCAAATTGACCTCTAAGACTTTCTTCTTTGGTTCTATTTACATTTGCATCTCCTCCATAGATATCATGTAGCATGTTCCACATATCAAAGATAGTTGTGGCAGTCCTTGACTTCATCAAATTCAGAAAAGCTAAGTGCAGAGGATATATCAATCATCATTATGTTATGATACTTCATTTCCACCATCTGATCCACAGACATAGGTCTTGGTGGTTCCAAATACTTGTGATCCAGGAATTGAAAACCAGTATCTCCAATAGTAGATAGATGTAGCCTCATCAGATGTTGCCATGCAGTGAAGTTTTCCTTGTTGATCTTAGGGCTCTCCCTTCTGTAAGACATCTCTAATCTTTAGCTTAGGCCTTTAAACCTTCCATGTGTGCACTTGCAACTCTAATACCAATTCTTGGAAATGAGTTGAGGAAGTGAGAGGGGAGGGGTGAATCAGTTACCACAAAAACAAATCCAAGTCCCTTAGATGTCTTAAACAAATCAGTCACTGTTGCTTGGTTAACATAGATATTTCACTGTCACTCAGTTAACATAACAAATCTTAAGATATTAACTATGATTATCTTTAGTAATTAATTGTAGAAACATAAACCATAAAGTAAATGAAATGTACATAGATAACCCCATGATTTAACGTGGAAACCCAATATGGGAAAAACCACCAATAGCAACTAGTCATTGTTTTTCACTCTTCTATAGTGAGCCCTGTTAGGAGCCAACCCTATTAAAGGTTACAATAACACACTGTTAGGTGTGACCTGGTTAGAGGATTTACAAAAGACTGTTATGTCTACTTCTTTTAAGAGATTTTTATCACTACTACAAGTGTTAGAGAGTAACAATGGATTGACCTATTTTGATAAGAAACTATCTTTGCTGATTCAGATCTCTATTTTGGATTAAATACTTGATCCTCACTGATCGTATATTTTGTTATAGTACTTTGTATTCTATCCTCAATCAGAATCCCATCTGATTTTGCCTTCACTCTTCATATCACACTTCACATGCAATTCCACATCACCACTATTATCTTACTCGATTCAATCCAAACTTGACCTTATATATATATATATATAGGTTAAGCCTTGTCAAGTCGGCCTTGATATCCTTCCAAATAAATTAAAAAACTCATGTTTTTTGGCTGCATATAACTAATTATCCATAAAATATAATCCACTGTTAGTCAGCTGACACTAACAATTCTGCTTGGTCAACACTGAAATCCTTCAACGCCTGACCAACACTATAATGCCCGAGTGAACTCAGTTAGAACTAAAAAACAATTTGGTCATCTTCAATGACTGAGAGAGCTTGGCAAACACTAACTATGCTCTGATAGGATTAGAAATTTGTGTAAACATCAATGACAATACACGATTGAATAATTATCATCAACACATAGAACTCTTGATAATAGATAGAATATTTCCTCTTAACATCATTCAAATTTTCACTAAAGAAAGCAACAGGTTTACCTTCTTGAGTCAACACAGCTCCAATTGCACTTCCACTTGCATCACATTCAACTCTAAATACCTTATTGAAATCAGGTAATGATAACATAGGTAATTCAACAACCTTCAACTTCAAAGTCTCCAAACTCTTATCATCTCCATGTGTCCATTTTAATTCTCTTTTATCTCCTCTCATTGTCTCAGTCATAGCATTACAAATAGAGCTAAAATTTATGATAAATTTCCTGTAAAAACTTGCCAATCTATGAAATGATCTTACCTCACTGACATTCTCTGATGTAGTCCAACTAAGTATAGCTTTAACCTTCTCAAGATCCATCTTCAAGCCATCAACTGGAATTTAAAAAAAAAACCCAAATACAAAAGTTATTCTTTCATGAAGGAACACTTCTTCAAATTTATTAGCAACTTTTCCTCTTTCAATCTCTACAATACTTGTCTTATATGTACCAAATGCTTTTCTCTAGTCTTATTGAATATTAGAATATCATCCAAGTATACAATCATATATGTATTCAATAATCTCTTCAAAACTTCATTCATTAACCTCATAAATGTACTCTGTGCATTAGTTAAACCAAAAGGCATAACCAACCACTCATACAAACCTTCCTTGTCTTGAAAGTAGTCTTCCATTCATCACCTTCTCTTATTTTGATTTGATGATATCCACTTTTCAAATTAATTTTGGTAAAATATCTTGCTCCACTCAAACAATCCATTATATCATCCATTCTCGGTATAGGAAACCTATACTTCACTGTGATTTTATTGATTTCTCTTGAATCAGTGCACATTCGCCATTCTCCATTCTCCTTAGGTGCCAATACAACTGGTACTACACATGGACTCAAAATTTCTTGGATCAAGCCTTTGTTCAATAATTCATGGACTTGTCAATTAAGCTCTTCATTCTTGGTTGGTGTTAACCTATGTGGTACTTTGTTTGGTAAACTAGCTCCAGGAATCAGATCCATACAATGACTGATATCTCTCATTGGTGACAAACCATCAGGCACATTATCGTAAATGATCTCCTTATACTCAGTGAGTAACTTCTCAGCTTCTATAGGAATTTCATCTTTGGTATTCTTACTTAGTTTGTTAGGAATCAAAGCATAACAGATGTCATTTCTTTTCAAATCCTTAACAAACTGTCTACCATCCATCAAACAAAATTTCACAGATGCACATATCTCACCAACAGATTCTTCAACCAAAGGTAAAAAAAAAATTGTTTCTTACCATCAACCCAAATAGAATACCTATTCAATCTTCCATCATCTATAACATGTCTATCATATTTCCAAGGTCTACCCAAAAAAATGTGACAACAATCCATTGGCATAATATCACACAACACCTTAACATAGTATTTTCCAATTTTTAGATTTACAAAATATTGTTCACTCACCATTAAAGTATGCTCATCCTTGATCCATGAGATCTGATAGGGCTTCAAATGCTTTATTCATTCCAACTGCAACTTTGTGACCATTTTCTTAGATGCCAAATTCTTCGAGCTTCCACTATCAACAATTACCTTCCAAACTCTGTCTACAACTCTACATATGGTCTTGAACAAAATTTTCCTGACAAGATCTTGGTTATCTTTCTCACTCCATAGTATCCTTCAGATCATGAGATTTCCTTCCTTCTTAGCTTCATTGGGTGACTCTTCTTGCACCAAAGCATTTCTTCTACTACCTATCTTCTCTATTGCATGTGTACACTCAAAGGATTTATGTCCTTCCTCACCACAATTGTAACAAGTTACTTGGAACCCTCTTCTACTATAACCACCTCGGGAGTAATTGCCTCTTCCTTGGTATGAAATTCCACCTTTCCATTCAGTATTTCCTTTGCCTTGAGATGTGTCTAAAATTGACTTCTCTAGTTCAGATCTACTATTTTCACCATGAGATCTACCTCTTCCTCTAGGGAATCTACCACCTCTTCCTCTTTACCTTTTCTCATATCTCTTGTTTAATTTCTCCTCAACTCTTAGGGAAAACTGATATGTCTCTTCAATGCTTTCCATCTTTACCAAACTATTCTCATCGTGTATGGAACTTCTCAATACATTTAGATATCTTTCTACTCTTTCCACTTCATCTTCAACATGTCCAAATCTGATGTCCAATCTATAGAATTCTTTAGTATAGTCTTTTACTGATCTATCTTTCTGCTTCAAACTTTGCATTCACCTAATTAGGTTAATCTAATAATCACAAGGTAGAAACTTGTCCTTCAATTTGTTTACCATCTTATCCCATACCTTGATTTTTTCTTTACCTTTCTTCTTTCGATCCAATTGCATATGCTCCCACTATAAGGATGCATGACCTTTCAATTTTGTGCTTGCAATCTTAACTTTCTTATCCTTTGATACATTCTCATATTCAAAGTACTTCTCTATCAGTTATCCAATCAATCAATTCTTCAAAATCCAAATTTCCACTATACTCAGGAGGATTGAACTGAGGTGCGGACTTCAAACTTGTCAATGCTCGCAGGAATCTCTCTTCTTCCTGATCTATAACAGGTGCAGGTGCAACTTCACCTTGAACTTCTTCAACTTCATCATCACTAAAATCCTGAAGATGTCTTCCTCTGCATTGGGTTGTCTCAACAGATTCCAATCTTGCAGCCATCTATCTAAGCATATCAGCTAGACCTGGATCTATATTTCCTCTCCCACAAACCATCTTGAATCCCTTTGCAATTGTAGGTCAGATCACAATCTACTACCCCACAACAATATCACCAACTAGGGTTAGGGTTTACAAGAAGGAACTTAGATCTCACCAATGCTCTAATACCACCTAATGCAAGGAGGGATAGTAGTGGGGCCAAGGGCTACCCCAAGTACCAAACCAACCTTACAAAACAACAATGCGGAAGCAACAATACACAGAGTGAGAGAGGGAACAACATATATCTTATATTTTATTAATTGATCAAACTCATTACATGTTGGGCTGTAAGGCCTTCCAGTTTTGGCCATATACATTCAATGAATTATAGATTGATCTTCATACATGCGAGGTCACAGACTTGCCTTTTAATAGCCCAACAGACAATCTTCTATCCAAATCTCCTATCTCCCAAAAACTGCCTCCTTAAACTAAAATACAGAAACAAATATATACAAGATTCCACCAAAAGGTTGGCACTCAAATCCATAAGAGAGACCTAGATTTAGGTCCACACAGATCCCAATGAGAGACCCCACATTAATTTTTCCACAAAAATTAAATGTATAAGTTGGCCAGATCAGGATACACAACTTGGGAAGAGCATCATCGAGCAACAAAAATCTCTCGGTAAAAGCATACCCGAGCAACATGGATGACTCGGTAAGAACATACCCGAGTGACAGAAAACCAACTTGGTAAAAGAATAACCAAGAAACCAAAACTAACACACCCCAAGACCCATCAGTAAAGTAAGACAGAAAGGATACCCGAGCAATAGGGTAAGTGAGCACTTCATCGAGCAGTTTCCAAACAAGCTAAAGAGAAAAAGTAAACATATTTTTGGTTTAGCAGGATTTCCAAGGACCCAAGATGCTCCTGCATCTGAATCATTCCATGTTCAACACCAAAATTATACAATACCTATTGAAAACTAAATTCGTAAACAAATGAACCATTTACAAAGTACAAACTATTCCCAAAAGAAAATTAATTAAATTAAAATTAAAAAAATCCTCAATTTGAAACCAATTCAACAAACCCTTATGAAAAGAAATATACTATTTAATGGAAAGGTTGACATGATAAATTTCCAAGGGGTTCTAAAGTGGAGCCCTCTGTATATATCATCACAAGACATGATATAATGTTTACATTAATATCCAAGTCACTGAAAGTGATGTACCCTAGATGTTTTGGGTAAAGTGTAAGTCATCAATTTGACATAAAAAGTACTGCTCAATTGTAACATCTAAGTCATAGTCTTGATTGTCCACAGAAAAATTACAACTTCAAGGAAAAAACTCCTTGAAAATATTCAACAAGAAAAAACTCTTAATAACACAAGAATTTGAAATTTGCTTTTAAAGCGTCACTTATTCAACAAAGGATAATGCCTGCAAAATCAAACTAAAAATGCCAATTAATATATCTACCAAATTTCATCCATCCACACCATCCAAAAACCAAATAATTTTTCCAAATTTATCATAAAAAACCTTTGTAAACCGGAATCAACACTAGTAGTAAAACATTGTGGCTTTCACAATAGACCCTAAAATTCAAAGCCCTAAGTAAAAATAACATCACATAAATAATTTATGCTTTTTATAGGTCTTGTCATGCCATCTACTTCAGTCGCCCGTCAGCATTGTACAACTAGTTGTTTCATCTTAGGGTTCATGTACAACTATATATTCATGGAAACAGGGTGCCCTGCATCATAGATCAGTGAACTATATCAAGGATGCCCATGCATAGGAGCATAATGGTACTTCACAAAGCGATGAGTGCCTACAATATTTTTCCTTTGTGGCCATGGAGAGGAAAATTTTAGACCATGACTGCATTTTAATATTAATGATTTCATTAAGAAAAAGGGAAATGATTTGTACAACTGCATAGGTAGTAGACTTTGCAGTACCTAAATGGAAACCAAGAAGAAAGGTATTGTAAAAAATCACATGAAATATTAAATATCATGATTTTGAGACTCAAACAAATGTCTAGAATTACATATGAGAACATGTTGTAAATTATGGTCTCTTAATTAATTCTTTCGATTCACCTTCATAAAATCCATAAATCATGAAACCTTGGTGTCAGATCAAACATGGAAAAAAGAACAAATGATCATCAAACTGTAAAGCATACAATCGTCACAAAATCTTCTAAATTCTACACAATCATCCCGAAGGAGTCCAAAATGAAATTGAAAAGTTGAGATCATAGTACCATACCTCTATTACTCTGATGATGTTAGTTTTTTCTACCATATGATTTTCAATTTTTTGAGGCAATTTTTTTAACATTCAAAGTCTGACTATAGTCTCATTTTTCATAGTAAAGGGTGAGGAATTCTAATTTTTATGGGCTATGCAAACTTTGACAAATATTTTTTTGCCCCTTACTATCTCAGGTTGTATGATCAGACCATATTATTGTTGGTTCTATAATATTATAAATCATGTATGGTGAATAGGGAACAAGGCCAACCGATAGAATTGGTTGCTTGCATGGAAGATCCAGAAGGTGAAGAGGATGAGAAGCAAAAACATGAAGAAAGAAAAAGTGTGGGCATTACTAACAAGGAAATAATACAAAAAGGAAAGAAGAATTAAAGATGTTGAGTGCTTCTCTCTCTAGAGACAAGATGATCAATCACTAGGCTCATCTTGTAATTTGTGTACAGATAATGCATATTTTTTAGGAAATGCCAAAGTGGACCATCACTGATAAGATAAAAATACACCACAACTGGGATGTTTGAAACCTTGGAAACAACTCAGAAGTTTCACAAGTCACTAATGGTGGCCTATAGATCTCTTGTACTTCTAAAAAAAAATTTACTGTAAATTTTTGGATCTTTACCTAATCCTCGTGGATATGAAGAAAATAATTGAAACTTTTGCAAATGAGTCATCTCTTTCTAGAGTGAACAATAGCCAGTAGATTAAGCTATTAATATTTTTTAAACAATAGGGTTATAAGATATTTGGTTGTGCATCATTGCATAGGGCCTTAGGATCTAATTCTCTTGCACATGTGGCTGGTTTGATGATTCATTTCTATCATATCCCCTAAAAACCTTGACAATTATCTTGCATGATCTAGTCCCGGTGTAATTTGGACTAGGGGTAGAGTTCTAAAATTTTCTATATGGGCATGTGTGTGTGTGTGTGCGCGTCTGCGCCAGTTGTGGATTTTGACACTAATCAAATATATTTGTTATCTTATTTATGTCATCTTTAATTTAACGTGTTTACTTTGTTTAGACTAACCTGGACTAATAATTTTTCGGTGGACTTGTGTGAGGTTGGTCATTGGTTGCAAGTACCGGGGTGCAATACAAAGAAAATTTTATGGCTTTTTCTATGAGTTAGAGGTAGCTTAGTACCATCCATGGTGTCATGGTCCATGGGTAACCTTTCTAATAACTTATATTTTCACAATTCATTTGAATTTAACTTATTTAATAATTTTCCCTAGGAGGATAAGTGAGTCTAGTCAGAATTGTTTGAAGCTACCATATAACTTGGGGACCCCAGACATTTGTATAATCATGATTATTTAAATTTTTTCATTTAATTCTATGAGTCTTGGATGAAAACTTAATCAAATCATAGGAATTAGATAATGATGACAACAATAGAATCATTATGAATGAGCATGCACAAATTCAACAATAGCTCAAATAAATTATAAGAAATTATTTGAATATTTAAATAAATTAAAAGTTAATATCATTCCACATAAACAATAATAATTATAATAAGTAATTTAAAAGAATAATAATTTAGAACCATTAGCCAATAAAATGAAGTCCAAGCCATGGACAAAGTTAGGAAATAAAAAGGAAAATAAAATACCAATTACCATTCACAGGAAATAAAATAAGGGAAAACCTTAGTGCAAAACAAGGAGCACACCAAACGTAGGGATGGGTACAGTAAATGGGCATGGGAAAATATGATGAATGAAGTGGGGATGGACAGAAAGGAGAGGTTTTCTGGTAGGACAACATACGTCATGCCTGAAAAGACTTGTTTTGACAGAAGATGCAATAAAAAATGTTGTCAGGCATGCTTAAAAACCCTAGGCCCCTTTGTTTGGGTGTGAGTTTTGTTTGTTGTTGGGTAGGAGAAAGGGAAGAGAGTTGAGAGTGTAAAGGAATTAGAAGAGTTTGTAGTAGGAGTTGTGACTTCAATCTTCCAAGTTGGTTTATTGATGTTGTATTAGTTCTAGATATTTTTTTTTTTAAAAAGGAAATTTCACCTATTCATACAATTGGAAATTTGGTTAATTAGATATATCTATATTTCCATTACTTGCTACCATGCTTGAAATATATAGAATGGTCCTGTGTGTGTGTGTAAATGGGTACCTAATGAAAACAACACAAACACTCAATAGGTCATTGCATTAGTTCAAATGGTTAGTTAAAACGTTAAAAACCACTAATATCGGCCTATTGCCTTCTAACTAGAAAGAGTGTGATTATTTGCATATTTAGCCCTCAGAATATACTACAAATCAATGACCAATACTATTCTAGAATGAAGGATTTGATTCAAATTTGAGATAAAAATGTGAAAAAGCATGCAATCTAGCTTTAAAAGATGAAATGGAAACAATGAACTAGCATGATATAATAGATGAAATATGAATCTAACAACATAACAATGTATTTTTGATCTAAGGTAAAGGCTCATTTGCTCTCAAACCAGGCTTCTATTTATAGAAAGATGGGAGAGAGAGGGGGGGACAAGGTTCATTTATGAATTTGGAGACTCATAAATGAATATGTAAGAGCCATTAATACCCAAGGCATTAATAAGGCATGAGAGAGACATAGGCTTAAGGTCTTCATATTAATGAAGGCATTAATGAAAGCCTTAAAGAGGTGAGGGAGGATGTAAGAGAGTGGCTTGAGAAAATGGACTTTAAGAAAGTCCAGCTTGAGAAAGTGGACTTTCTCAAGTGGGTTGAGTTGTTAAGCATTCCTTAATGGAATGTGACAACATTAGGAGGTG